>VMDR010007893.1:0-38632 GCA_007922815.1 Macrotus californicus
TAACAGACTTTTGCTGGAATCCATGAATAACCCATGAAGAAGAGATTGATCGTCAACGGTTTTATTGGAATATATTAATGGAAATTTGACCAAATGAAAAATTACACCTTTATATCATCTTTATATTTTATGATGCTTTAATATTTCCTCAAAAAATAATTTAGGCAGCAAGACCATTATGGCAAACATTATTATCTTCAATATGACATTTATCATTTCTATTTATTTTTCTTCTAATATTTTTATTATAAACATTTTCAAGCATGCACAGACATTGAAATGATGTTGCAGTGAATGCTTTTGTGCCAACCATCTAGATTTCACATTGACCAGTCTTCTAAAATTTACTGTGTTATGTATGTGCCCATCTATCCATTCCTCTCATCACTCACTAACTCATCTTGGTTTTTGGTGCCTTTCAAAGTAAGTTGCAGTCACCAGCACACCCCCAAATGACAGCTAGCATGTCATCTAGGGTGCCATATGCACTTCCTAGTTTCCCTTTCTAAGGTGGAGTTCATGTACAATAAAATGAACACAATTTAATTTTATCTTCTGATGAGTTTGATAATGGGTGTGATTCAACCCCCTGCACAGACAGACAACATCTCTGTCCCCGCACAAAGCCCCCGATGGATGGACCTTTGTGGTTAATGTCCACACCCACCCACCCGGTTGCTTCCATCAGTCTCATCAGTTTTCTACCATGACTTAGTGATACTTCTCCTAGAACTTGACGTAAACAAAAGCACATGGTATACAAACTAAACTTTTATAGGCACCTATTACTCACTGCAAGGATTTTTACATTCATCCATGTTGTAGTTTATTTCTTGTTACTGTGTAGTGTAATTTTCTAGTGTTAATATATCACATTTTTGTCTATTTACTCTGCTCTTGATGAATGCTTGAGCCACTTCTAGTTTGGGGCAGCTATGAATAAATATGCCCTACATTTTCTCCTACAAGTCTTTTGTGGATCTATGTTTTCAATTTTTTAATTAAATACCTAGGCATGAAATCTCTGTTTTTTCTCCTGCATTTAATATATAGTTTTAATACATTTAAATACTTACTGTGTTGCATTTTAAACTTTAAGTAAATGGTAACGTATCGTAAGATCATCTTGGGGACTGAGTGTGTCTGCCTTCCAGCGTGACCTGGGGCTAGATTCCACTGCCACCCTGTTTTGTGGCCTGTAGTCCCTCCCACCCACGTTCACATGTCTGCGTTCGCTGTGGTGCCCCTGCATCACAGTGGAGCTGAGTGGTGGTGGCAGAGGTGTTATGATCTACAAAGTCTAAAATATTTCTATTTTTTCCTTGATGGGGAAAAAAGTCTGTTTGCATTGTATTCTGTTGTATGATTATAACAAATACTAGTTATGCATACACATCTCTTCACTGTATTGCCTAATATAATCAGATATTTACCTTCCTTCACTTATATGATGTTTTACATACCTCCCCCCATCTCCAAACTGGCTTTTCATTTCATCTGTGATGGCTCATCAGGGACCTGGAGAGTAAAGGACTACATGATCCTACCCAAGGAAGTCTGGGGTGGCGGTGTTGCTATGAAAGCTATATATCATATATCAGTATTTATTAAACTGGTAGGATTTTTATTTCACACTTAATTTCTCATGCACAATAGCACACATCTTGTATTCTGAGTCCATTGATTCTATTTGGCTAGGTCTCATCCATTTCTTACAGGATTTTTCTTTTTAGTTTCAGTTACTTGGATGATAACTTTTGGGTATCTCCACATAAAACTTTCTATCACCTGAAGTTTCTTTTGTTTAATTCCACCTTTGAATGTGTCCGTTGCTCGTGTTATTGGGCGTGGCCTCTGTGTGTGATCACAGGTGGGGTGTGGTCCATCTGTAGCAGGTTCATCCATCACGCACGTGGCGCCCCGGCTGGAAACCACGCGCCTCCAAGTGGGTTTCATCAAGTTGCTTCAGGACTCTTGTCCATGTCAGCTTGACTTGTTGTGTTAATTTTTCATGGGGTCTCCTTGGTTCCATTGGTAATAAATTTTAAAAATAGCTAATAAGGACCCATTCAGACTTCATGGGCTAGAACATTTGTTACATTTAATAGCTTAAATATCAATAGTTTAGACCTCAAATATGCCTGTGGTTCACATCAAGCTTTCTTATCACATGTGTGACCCCTCCCAGCATTGACTGGTTTCCCAAAAGTCTTTGAATGTTTTATTTCAACTCCTGACCTTGTGTGGGCTCTGAACTTCTTCCTGTGTCATTGTGGACATTAAAAATCACCACTCCAGGTAACTGAGGACGAACCCGATACACACACGTGCACACACCTGGACTCCCCGACCACACCGTCTAACTCATCAGCCCTCATCTTTCCTTATCAGCTTCCTCTTCAGCTCTGACCCCAAGAAAGTATGTTTGCTGTATTATATGGCGATTCTATATGTTTAACGCAGGAGGATTTTCCCACCATCTCTGTTGCCTTGTGAATTCATGCCCATGACTTGATGTGAGTTTTCTTGTTGTCGTTATTGTTGTTTTCTTTATGAATTACATCCTTCATGGGGAAAACCAACACTGAAGAGTTTTTATTTTGTTTATTGAATTTATTTGCATCATTCCAGCCTCAAAAATGGATAGCAGGCAATTTAGAGCAAAGCTCACGTGTGTGAATGGTAACATAGTACAAATGAAATGAAAATAGAAACTCAAGACAAGGAGAGATGGAGCAGCTAAATATGCTCCCAGGGAAGGTTAACGTACTTGCCCTGGTAGGATGACATATGGCTCAGACTCGCAACAGACAGACCAGAGGGAAAGGCTGTACAAGGTCCTGGAGGCTCATCGGAAAGGCAGCCACATGTCTGTTTCTTCAGAAACTCTGCCCTTTTTGGGGTGTACTTGATGTCATCATAGATGGCAGTAGGTGACACAGTAGGCAAGGTGCCAGGCCGCCCTTTGCAGGTAAGGAATTGGCAGAGTGATCCAGCAAAAACAAGGGCAGAAGTGTGATCCAGACTCATATGCTTCCAATGAAGATAGTGAGCCTTATTTGTTTTTAAAGCTTAGGTACATTCCAGGCTCCCAGTTTTTTCACCAGTAACCTGTGGATAATGTCGCCTCTATTCTGTGCACACTTGAGAATTAGGGTCAGTGTAGTGTACAAATGGTAGAGCAAGTTCTCTGTGATTCTCCGTTACTTTTGCATGGGGACCAGATGCTCTGTGAGCTGTGGGCACAGAGGTCCACTGACTGTCACAGTGTGCACCAGAATCACAGGTGCACACGGTTGGGGGACATAAACTGATGACCAGGTATGTCCCTAATTTTTCTGGAGGCTGAGCAGCACTCTTAAATAAAATATCACTAATTAATCTAGGTTTAAAATTGGAGTTCAGAATGCACAGCACTATTTGAAAAATAGGATTCAATAATATCATACCAAATGGAGATATAAATCTTACAAAATCATCAGGAAATAAAAGGTATCACTGTAAAACCAAGCTGAGAGAGGCAACAATAGCTACACTCAGTGGAGTGCTGGAGCGTCCTAAGGCTCAGAGCAAAGCTAAGGCCGTCCGCACCCTCGTATTGCCAATCACCATGTGTTGATGTGAAAGCTGGACAGTGAAGAGGCTGACAGGAGGAAAAAAGAATCCCTTGGAATACGGTGCTGGAGGAGAGCTCTGTGGGTGCCCTGGACCAGGAGCAGGATGAACGAGTGGGTCTTAGGGCAAATGAAGCCTGAAACATCGCTGAAGGCAAAAACGGCACAGCTGAAGCTGACCTAATTGGCACCCACCATGAAAGGCAGGACTGTTTGGAAAAGACAATAAGGCTGGAAAAAATCGAAGGCAGCAAGGAAAGAGGAGACCAAGTCTGAGATGGATGGACTGAATAAACGAAGCCGTAGGCATGAGTCTGCAGGAGCTGAGCAGGGCTGTGAGGACAGAACACTGTGGACATCACTCGTCCTTGGGGTCACCAGGAGTCAGAGCCAGCTCCACAGCACATAACAGACGCAAATGTTCAGGCACCATTCCAAGTGCTACAGGTTTGGGCCTCGTTGCCACAGCCCTACGAGGCACAACTGTTCCTCTGCCCCTCTGCGAGAGAAGAAAGTGCTTCACAGAGAGGCGGCTTGTTTGTTCAGTGAGTAAGGGGGGTGCCTGGGCGCTGACCCTCAGCAGGCTGTCGTTAGAGCCTGCGTTACCGAGACCATGCACAGTCCACGAGCCAGCAGAATTGGAAGATGTGTGTCCACGTTCACACAGAGTCTTACAAACCAACCAGCTTTGAGTCAGAATTTTTCCTCACATTCCACATGGACCCTGTGCCCTGGCGTTCTCTGAATTGAATAGGACTTCAGACGGTGGCTGCAAGCAGCATGTGAACACTTACTGTGCTATGATGGGTTTAGGCTCTTTCCCTGGTGGGATTTTCAATAGTTTCAATGGTCATTGCATAAATACATTCTCTTCAGCTGCTTCTATGTTCACGGACCTCGGTTGGTCTTCCTGACATCCAGCCGAGGAGGCTGGTTCACTTGGACGAAGATGAACTTGACTACTCATCCTCTGGCGAACCTGAAAATGCAATGTTAGTTTCAACTCTTTATTATGAAAACGTCTCATTTTCAGAACTCAAAAAGAACAGCATGGCTTTGTTCTGAGCAATGAGTTCGGCCGATGCCGCCTGTCACCTGGCACATGTTGTCATTACAGCCAGACAAGGTGAGAACCCCTCTAGTTTCAACACCTCATACTAATCTCTCTGTGCAGCTCTCATCACTTGCGCTCCTGGGCCCAGATGCCTCCGTCAAGTATGTTTTCATGGATCGCTTCTTTTAGCAGTGGAAAGAAGGAAGCTCAGCCCACACGTCCAGATTGCCAGCGCCCACTGCCTGGTTAATATTCAGGGTGCGCCGCCGACGTCCATCTTCATTTGCACGGAAGGGGATTGAATGCACCTTCTTCGGCCTGATCTGCTCACAGCCAGAGGCTGAGACGAGGGGACCGAGATGGCCCTGCTAACAACAAAGAGGGCTCTAATACATTTTTAAAAGACTCGTCTGATGTTGGCTTTGAATAAAGATGTGAGCCCTGCTCTGTGCAGCCCTGCTAATGAACAGCGCGACGCTTTAGACCATCTCGGGAGAAAGACCCCTTTTGTTCCACGATGAGGAACGACTTTAGTGGAATGGTTGATAATGAGACGCGGAAGCCGGCTGCAGTCTCTTTTACTGCCTTCCCCAATGAGAGCCGCTGCTGGCGGGCGCCCCTGCCCCTTCCCCTTAGAAAGAAAACAACTGTTCGTCCCCGTCCTATGTAGATGTAGGGGAATCCTGTCTGCTACGCCAACGGGCCCTGCAATCACACGCAATTTGAGAGCGCACACTTGTCTAAATGTATGGAATGGGAGAAACTAAAGCAGCTACCCCGAGAAAGCTCCAGAAAGAAGTAAGAAGAAAAGGAGAAAAGCAAATGGATCACTTCTACTTTAGCAGCTGCCTCTCAAATGGAGCTTCTGTTATTTCTGACATTAAAACAGCAATTGCAGTATATCTCTATCGACAGCTGTTAAGGTAGTTATCCTTGTCAAGATGGACTTGGGAAGCTAATTTAAATATGACGGCCTGCCAGCTGTCATCCAGTGACTTGGCATTTATAAAAGATTTCCAAAAGATAGACATGCTCTGAATACACTTTTTATTTTATTTCAGAGTGTGTGTACATGTGTGTACTAGCATTGGTATTATTGATATTTACATGAAAAATATGAGGAACACAAGAAAAGGATTGCTCAGGTGTGGGTACATCAATTTAGAGAATTGAGTCATTGGACTTCCTGCTTCATAGTTCCACCAGCCTCATTAGGACGTTTCACTTCTGAAAACAGGAGGTGGCAGTCCATCTCATGTAGTCCTCAGCTATTCTGGCACATGACTCAGCTCAACTTTATATGCACTTAAGGGTCTGAGAAAACAAAAGGACTATGGTGTGGTCTTGCTCCAAGAGAAACGCAAGCTTCTGAATTTAAAGAGACCTCTTCTTTAATCTTCTAACCTTGTGAATCGAACAGTCATGAAAGCAAAGACATTCCTTTTGGGCCAGGCAGAGGTAAAAGCCCCCCAAGTTATGCTTCTTAAACCTGTGAAGGGTTTCCTTTGTCAAAGAAAAATGATCCCAGACAAGTTACACAGGAAAGGGAGACTTGAAGCAGGACTATTGCACCGTCACATGGTGTGCACCATGCCCTTAGGCAAGGACACCTGCTTTGTGTCCCCTTGGTGATGGCGATTGTGGCATCGTTGTTATTGCTGTTCGGTTTCCATGCACGGGGTTGGGCTATCATATAATCTCCTGCTTGTACTTCTACCTGGGGGTCTGTTATTGTTACAGCTGAGAATATTCACCCTCACCTTTTAATTCAGCCCAGCCCATCCCCTGACGCTGTCTTTCTTTGGATCAGATTAATGTAAAAACATATGACATCTAACTGATCTGTTAAGAATCTATAGCTTTGTTGGTGGTCTTAGTCTGATTCTAGAAACTGTCTCTAGTGAGGAAATATAACTTTACTTAATATTAAATAATATCTCCTTGTGGGGTAAACATAACTTATTTCATGATATTGAAAAACTCGATTTAACATTTTCTAATAAGATAACCTTTCCAGTTTCACAGCTGTACCTGATCATAACATGTTCCTTAAATCATTTAGTCTTTTCATATGAACTTGTTATACTTAGAAAAACAGATTCTTTTTTATTTCTCCATTTAGATTACACATCGTTACTTCGCACAGGTGTGTCCTTACTGCCTCGGAGTGGTCTTCATGAGTTTTCCTCTCTTTTGCCTTGAGGGAGCCTCTGGTCCCCCAAGTCCCTTCCTTCAATGACTTCAATACGTCCTTTCCATCTCACCTTAGATGTCACTTCTTCCAAGAAGTTTTACATTTCCCCCAAGACTGGGGTAACCGTTGGACCATGTCATAGTGCAATCGATAATGCATGAAGTCGCCACACTGTACATCTCAAACTGTCATGCTGCTTGTCAGTTATATCTTAATAAAGCCGGGGGTGGGGTGAGTTCTTCATTTGCCTTCTAATTACCAGATGCTATGGCTTCTTGTCTTCATTTCATTCAAAATTTTCATTGCACTTTTCATTATTATCGTCCTGTTTTTCACAAATATGCACTCTAATGAACTTCTCTGCCTCGACTTCTTCTCATTCAGTTTTACCCCAAGTTCTTCTTTGATCTTCTTCCCAATCTCTTAGCTCATTTACCTCCGTTGTTTCATCTGGCATGCTAGTGAATATCATATCCAAATTTCTATTTTTAGTCTTTATCTCTCTCTTGAGCTTCTAACCAGCAACGCTTTTTTCTGCACACCTTCATGTGAACACCTTGGGAGTATAAGACATGTAAGTGCTCTAATCTGAATTTATCCTTCTGTCTTCCGTACCTGTGTCCGAGTGCATCTAATGCAATGATCCACAGTTGCAAGGTAGAAAGTTTAAACCATAGACTCTTGCCTACCCTCCTGGCAGTCTTTCTCTGAATCTCTCCAATAAGGTCCACACAAAGAGCGTTTCAACCAATCCCAGCTCTTGCAGCATCATCTGGACCACTAGAGAGTCACATGAGCTCCTGTGTTAGGTCTCCTCCTGTGTGCCATTGACACCGTCACTACTGTGACTTCCCTGAACACAGTCCTGTCCAGGCACTCTGTCCCCAGGTCTTCAATGACACCTTACTATCACAGATTTCAACACTTGGGCATGGCCTCATAAACCTTATCGTCTATTTATTTTCTACCTCATTGCCCCCACTTCTCACTACAGTTTGTCCTCAGTATTGATGACTGACCATCTTGCAAAAAGATTTTGCAACTTCTTATCTCTCTGATGAGTTTGTAAGGTACTTTAGGACTAGAGAAGTATCTATTGTTTCATTCCAAACATGCTGAAAGCCCAGGCCTCTATGTACAGTAGATGCTAAATAATCACTTGACAGAATCAGACTGTTTGTATGTATATGCATACCTGAGTTCAGGAGCAAGAATTAGATCTCAGATGTTCAAATATTCAAGTAAAATATGCAGTGCAATCTCAAATATCTGGGGATGAATTTACAAGGGTTTACTTAATCTGCAGATTTTCATCACTTTCAAGATTTGCCTTCTCCCTCCTTTAGCAATATTGTTTGCCTTAGACCGTAGAAATGATGCCTTTGATCCACGTACTCACAATGACCTACTTCTCATAATTATTCCTTATAAGCCCAGACTTCTGTTACTTCTGTTTTCTTTTAACACCTCTTTCTAGTCAGCTGTCACTTTATCTCCTTACCACAACTGTTTCCCCAGCTGTTACCCAACCATTCAATGTGAGTAGTTCAATTTGTGCAGGTTTTTGTTTTTAATCAGTTCCTATAACCCCCCTCAACGTTGCTTCCAGAATTTGTACAAAAGATACTCAAGGGCATTGCAAATTGGAAGGGGGGTAATTAAAGTACTGTACTAATTAAGTTACAAAACTAAATGTATTTTTAATAAACCACAAATCATATAGCTGAATGTAATTCAGTGAAGTAGATGGGAAATTATTAAATAGATGCCACATCCAGGCTCTGCTGTCACAGACACAGGCTCTGGGAGCCCAGGCATCAAAAAACTGATGACTTCCTTTTCTTTTTCTCTTTTAAAAGACTTTATTTCTTTATTTTTAGAGAAGAGGGGAAGGGAGGGAGAAAAAGAGGGAGAGAAACATCAGTGTGCGGTTGCCTCTCATGTGGCCCCTACTAGGGGCCTGGCTGGCAACCGAGGCATGTGCCCTGACTGGGAATCAAACCAGCAACCCTGTGGTTCACAGGCTGGCACTCAATCCACTGAACCACACCAGCCAGGGCCAGCTACCCTTTCTTAGTCTCTGGAGTTGCTCCCTGTGAAGCTGGTGTGTGGCACAGGGGATGGGGGTTTCAGCTGCGTGATCTGCTTTGGAAGACAACATTCTGCCTTAATGCTCTTCCTCTGGAGTTCCAGGTACACCTGCTAATCAGCAAATACTTACAGAGTATCTGCCACATGTCACATATCGTGGCGATGTTAGAGAAACAAGGTCTCTGTCCTTGAAAAGTTCTCCATCTAACAGGGGAGACAGCGATTAAAATACTGACTGAAGTGCAGGGATGTTACTGATGCAAGGCTGTGTCTATGGGACTGCAATGAAAAATTCTGACTCGGATATGGTGGTTCATTTTACAGAGCATTTCCACAGAAATGATCAGAAATTAAGATCACAGTGACTCTTTGAGGTGGGCACAGCTTTTGTCTCGGGTGAAGGTGAAGAAGGGAACATCAGGAGCAATTCAGTGGCTTTCCAGGGTTATACACCTAGTGAACGGAAAAGCTGGGAACCAATGCACTCCCTAATTGTTGAATGTAAGTCCAACATGCTTCTCACGTGCACAGCAGAGTTGTTGTGAACTTAAACATATTTGCTGGTGCCCTGGCCAGTGTGGCTCAGTTGGTTGGCATGTCCTCCCATAGACTGAAAGGTGGCCAGTTCGATTCCCAGTCAGGGCACATACCTAGGTTACAGGGGGCAGTTTCATCCCTGACTGGGGTACGTACGGGAGGCAACCAATTGATGTTTCTCTCTCACATTGATGTCTTTTTCCCTCTCTCTCTCTAAAATCAATAAGAATGTCCTTGGGTGAGGATAAAGAAATATATTCACTTATGGACCAATTTCCTAGACTTCCAGTGAAGGGCACAAGGACGAGTTTCCTTTGCACACACACACACAGACATATGTCACATCCTCAGGGCTATGACTTCTGTTAAAGCATGAAATTATGGTTGAAAAATTTAAACTCACAATGTTACGAAAATGCAAGTTTAAAGGAAGGGATGACTCTTTGTTTAGCAATACGCATATGCTCATTAATTTCATAAATCATCTACTCTGCTGGGCACTGAGGTTTATCCCACCAGCCTGCATGTAGAAAGCTGGCAAAGGCAAGCCCTTGTCTAAAAGAGGAAGTGTGCACATGCATGGTGTTACCATGTGTTACCTTTTATTACCAGCCAGAGCCCTGCAGGGAGATGAAGGTTGGGGAAAACGGGCCTCTTCCATGCCGGGGGAGGTGGTGAGAGGGGGCCAGCTTTTGCTGAGGGGACAGTTGAACAGTTTTGAGGGTTTGACAGTAAGTAAGTTACTCATCAGAGTCGTGAGGACACAATCTGTGTCAGTGATTTTCAACCTTTTCCGTTTCATGGCACACACAAATGAATTACTAAACTTCTGTGGCACACCAAAAAGTATGTTTTTGTCAATATGACAAAAAATAGCTATAATTTTGATTCATTCACATGGGATGGCTATTGTTCTATTGGCTGATGTCATTGTTTAATTTGACAATCTAAAGGGAAAAGAGGTGAGTGCCCCTGACTAAATAGTTAGGTACTGCATGTTTAAAAAACTCTTGAGGCACTCCCGTTAATCATCACTGTTCTAGGTTTTATTGTATGTAAAACAAGGAATTCAGCTCAATTGCTAAAAAGTCTAATTGGTGAAAATGTTTGCACGAAGGGAAATAGCATGGCCGTGCCCCCTCCCTGTCGCCAGTGAGATCTCAAGTTCCTAAAGGTTGGCAGGAACGTGCCCATTGCACCTGCACAGAGGTTACAAGCTGGGTCCCCATGGTTCCTCACTGTGCAACCTGTTATTTATTTGTTCTCCTTTTTCCCCGAGGCTCAGTGGCCAGCAGGCACCTCTACTCAGCAGTGCCCCAAAGTAGGGAGAGCTCTCAGGGACCTTATAGCCCATCACCCGATTCCTCACAGAGAAGACTTTGGGCCAGGTAATGAATTTTTCACTTTTCACCCAGGTGTGCGGAGTCATGTTCGCACAAAGTCTTTGCCACTTGGTTAACTGGGACGAGCAGCCAGGCACTCCACAGCATTATTTTTCTGAGTGGGTTTCCCTGGCTGACATCCCCTTGTTCTCCGGGGAAGAAATAATTACTCCTCCACCAGCTCCTCCACTGGACATATTGTCACCCCTGTTTCTATCATCGATCTGGACAATTCGTATTTATTACCTGTGTAGGTCAAGGCACAGTTCTGCATGGTGTGGGGGTCAAGTTGGCACTTAAATTACTTTCTGTAAATAAGACTCATTACCCGTGGAGACCTAAGGACACTTTCAGTTGAAGATGCTGCCCAGTCAAGAGAGTCCTCGAATGAATTCTGCCACTGCTGGGGCCTCCGCTTCCCTCTGCTTCTTACTCAAGGAGATTAACTCGCAGTTCTGCAAAGAGGAGCTGAAAGAGGAACTCAGCCACCTTCTCCCACATTCGCCTGTCCTGTCCAAAAACTGGGGATTTGGTATTGATATTAAGGACAAGACAGGAAATCACCAAGAAATTTGATTTTGATGTTCAGAGGAACCACACAAAAAGCCCAGAAAAACGGACTTCTCTTGTTCCAAAAATCCATGCTGAGGGACTGACTATTCTTGGGAACAATTTAGGAAAACATCTCAGTAACCCACTTCTGAAATAAATACCATTAATTTTAAACTTTTTTGTAGAATTAACATAATTCAATTTTTTAAAAGCCTGTATATAGTATTCTTTTTCCATAGCACTCAACTTACCCCATATAAATCATGCAATTTTATTAGATTAAAAGATATATTTTAAGAGCAGGGTAATGTTACAAATTCTTTATCAAAGACAAGAATAAGACATCTTTATGTTTATAAACCCTATCAACACTGATGTCTTTTTGTGTATTATAGTAAAATGCATGTAACAGGAAACTGAATTGGATCTGGAAGCCAAAGTGCCTGATACTGACACCATGGACACTAACTGTGAAAGCTGAACTTACACTAACACCCATTCTTATCTGCCACTGATGTTTCTAGTCATTTTCTGAGAATAACAGCTCTACCAGGTGCGAACCCTACAGACAGGGAAAACACAATATACCTGTTTTTTTAACATCAGGACCAATTTGACAGGACTGCAGATCTATTTCTCTCCCAGCTGCCATTTGTATGAGGTTCAGAGAATGGCTTAGACGTGTGCGGGTGTCCCAGTGCAGCTTCATCTGCTACCCCTGAACACAGGCTGCAGCCACACTGCACACCAGCCCCGAGTGAGTCACGCCGTCCTGGAATTTCTGATGTAACTCCTGGCATGGCTGGAGGAAGGGGAGTTGCTGCCAAGGTGATGGTGACATTCTTCCCAGGAGTAGGTCTGCAGTGACAAGCCTTGTCAAAAGGCAAAAATACCTGCCAAAAGTCGGCATGCTCAGAAAAACGTGAAAGAGAAGACATGGATGGCACATGACATGTCTTTAGAGACACTACTGGCCCCAGATCACCAACATATATGACAGCCCCACTCTAATAGCCTCTCTTGGGATTAAGTCATTGTCCTTGGTCTCTGGGGAGATCAGAGGCTCATCTGGGAGGCATTGCCAGACTCTGTATCACGTTCTAAGTATCTGCTAAGTACAAGGGCGCTCCGCCATCTGGCTGCACCTTCATCAGGCTTGCGGTCTAGTGCCTGAGACAGAACTGAGACACAGGAAGTAATCAGACAACAATTTCGTGGTAAACAGTGTGAAACCCCCTGTGTAAAGATGCATGAAGTACCACTCCCCCCAGAGTAGGCCCAAGGGATTGCTTTCTTAAGTGGTAGGTAGGATTTACACAATCCAAAGAGGCTAAGGATGGAATTCCAGGAAGAAATAATGTGTGCAGAGGAAAATAATGAAATAAACACAGATCATGTGTGAGAAAGTGAGCAGATCTGTCTGCTCAGTTTAGTAGTTGAAAATACTATTTAGAAAATCAGGCGAGAACAGCCCCATTCCAGGTGGGTGCTGGGAACTTCTTGCACACGCCCGGGATGATTTCAGGTCTCCAAGACAGCATGTTTTGGCAAGTTTGTCTAGCAGAAGCTTGGAAGCAGGAATCATCCAGTCAAGGTGAGAAGTTAGACACCTGACTGTGATCCAGGGATGCAGATCCATGTTTTCATTGGAAATCAGAACAACTTTTGCTTCATAATAAGTTCTTTGTAACATTTACTTTCTTTTGAATTAATATTGAATGCACTCGCCCCTTCTGACTCACTGGAAATCTGAAAGAAGCAAACCGAAGATGCTTTTGGACCATAAAGCACGATCCAAATGTGAGGTGCAACCCTACGACCGGTGATGGAGAGGCTGGATGAGAAAGACAAGGTGAAAGGCATTGCCAAGATTTTAAAACTGGGCGTAGGAAAAGCACATGTCCATGCCAACTGGTAGGAAGAGGAATTATTTTGAGGAGAAGAGTGAGGAGCATATTAAAAATAATTCCTGAATATGAAACAATCCTATGAAACAAAAACGTATCTCAGTGGAGATTCTTAGTGGGGCACGTGAGATCAGAATGCAAATGTAGATATCAATAATAGCTAGTCATCATCATCTGAGGTATGCCTAGTAGCCCAATGGATCATATTACATTAATTATCCCAAGGAGCTCTACATACACGTCTCCATGCAAAACAGGTGATGGTGACAGGCATGGGGCGGTTCAGCTTTCTGAGTCCGTTTGGTGCAGACCTGTATTCATCTACTCTTTCTGTTCCTAGGAGATGGAAAATCAAAAGTTAGAGCAGCGAGCTCAGCCAAGAGAAAGGAAAACAAGAAACAGGCAATGCCTTGGAAGCCAAAATGTACTCATGATCATTAGAGTCTGCCTGTATATAAGCTCACGGACTGATCTGTAGAACAGCCTGGGGTGGAAAGCGAAGGTGGACCGAGGGAACTGGGAGGCTGGACAGGTGGGTGGGTTGTATAGACCAGTGGTTCTCAATCAGGGCAATTTGGGCTCGTAGAAATATTTGGCAATGCGTGGAGACTCAGAGCTAAATCCAGGGAGCTACCTACAGCTAGCAGGTGGAGGCCAGGGATGCCACTGAACATCCTGCAAGGCCCGGGAGAGCCCCCACGGTAAAGAGCGATCCAGCCCACTTGTCAGGTGTGAAGCACAATATGGCTGCATCTGTCAGCCAGATCACAGAGCACGTAGACAGAGCAGAAGTGCAATAGAGTGCTGGAGGGTCCTAGTCATTGAGGAAAAGGATGTGGAGTGTGAGGATCGTGAATTGCCAAATCTAATGTGATATCTTAGGTATCTCCAGAGTGTCTCTTGGCCACAACTTTTCCCTGACCCTTGGCCACCATGCTCAGTCTTGCCAATGCTAAAGTTCACTAACTTGTTCTGCCTGATGTAGCTCCACTGCCTGCACTTCACCAGCTTCCATGCCAAGTCCCTAGTCCTCTTCCCACATCCTCGTTAGATGAAGGCCCACCTCACAGGGCACTGTCTCTCTCCTCAAGGTGCTTCTGACACTGGTGCAAGTGCTCTTGCTGAGGACACAGCAGGGTGCTCTGTTGCATCTCCTGATGCTGGGACCAGCATAGTGACCAAGGACCTTGTGTTGGCTGCCCACCCTGCCCTGCCTCACACCTCTCAGTCTTGCTACCCCGGGGGATTTTGCCTCCTAGTAAAATATTAGCAGAAAGCCTTGTCTCAAGCTGTATTTTCTAGAAATCCCAGCTAAGAAAATGGTCTTAAAATTTACCAAGGAATTTGCAGGTTGTAGAATATATTCTGTATCACAGGATATGAATATGTTGGTAATTATTAAATGCATGCTGACTCAGTCTTCAGAGTTGACTGGTTATGTGAAGTAGAAAAAATGCCCAAAATTGATAATTTGAGATGGTACAAAATCCAGAGATTATATAGATTTGTTGTATTAGAATTCTGGAAAGGAGTGTTTGGAAGAATGCAGAATAACGATTGAGCTAATCTGCTCCAATGACCAAACTAAAGCAGACTCAAAATGTAGTTTGAAGAATAGAGACTACCCAAAACCCTAGACATTCCCTTTTTAAATATATTTTTGAAACTTCCCAAAGGAAAATATTTTGCTAATGCTACTAAATAACTTCCGGGACAGTTATCTGAAATAATAGGACAATTCTACCATGTAGACTGGCTATAAAAATGTCGTACTAGAAATGTCACACAGAAAACAGCTACTTCAAAATACTTGTATTTTCTTCTTATACATACACAGGGAATCTCCCAGAGTTCTCAGATGTTACTGATTCATCTGCAGGACCAGTGTCTTTGGTGGTGTTGTCCCTTTTCACACCTTATTTTGCGTCTGGACAAAGGCAGTCACCTCTTAACCTCCAGACGTGGTTATTTTACCCAACTGCACTTGGAGAAGATTGAGCTAAATCAATTTAGCTCTGATATGGAAGCATACTTCCTGAAACCATCAAAGAAGAACCTATTTTTCAGCTGCACAAAAATATATATGTATTTTTCTCCAAAATACTGATGAAGACCAGTCTTGCACTACAAGACTGTTGTTATAAGAAATGTTCTATGTAAATGTTTATATATGGAATACTGAGTCTTTATTCAAGTCACAGGAGAAAGCATGCATTTTCCTGAGACATCTATTATTTATCTTTACCTGTTCATCTCACACAGACAAGACGCAGCCACTGATGTGAGAACAGAAAGAGTAGGCGATGATGCATCTTCCAAGACAGGTGTGCGCGTGCAGAAAAAGTGTCTGCTTTCAATTGATTTTGGCCAGTTACTCTATAGAATTTTAAATGAAAACTGTATGATACCCCCACCTTTAGAATATCACTGGGTTTCTGTACAGAAACATGCAGTGCTACATGAAATATTCTATTTGACTTCTTTTGTTATCATTTATTGCCAAGAATATTAGATAACATCTGGTCCCAGAAATGCTTCCTTTTACCTGGGTTGGATTACTGAAAACTCCTAACACGAACTTTTTGTTTGCACTTGAACGTTCTCTGCTGATTCAGATGGGGAGAACAGCAAGTTCTTAGTGTGAGAGTGGGAAATGCTTCTCCTTATATTTGATGGTATGATGTTGAATCCATTGACTACTCCAGATCATCCTTGACCTGAATCATGACAGAGGATGAGAATTAACTTATTCAAACTTTTGTGTATTCTACCCCCCAAAGTGTGATTGTAAGAGTAGTATCAATGCTAATAGTAAGAAGAATGCATGTCACTTCTGATGTATTGATGAGGATATGACATTTCTTGGAACTTCAGAGCACAAAACAAGACAACCATAAAATATTACTGTTAGGAATTTTCTTAATGGAATAATAAGAAGTAAACAGAAACTTAGTAGACTGTTTATTAGGTCATTTTCTTATTAGTAAGTCTTATGAGGATAAACTGAGAAACAAATGACAGTTAGGTATTTTGTTATTTTTTTTCCACCCAAATTATCACCAATTGATGTAGCTATTGACCTGCTGGAATTATTCTAAATACTATTTTAAATTTTCTACACTATTTCTAAAATTGATGAGATGGAATGTTCTTATGTGGTTCTTTTCCACTGTAAACAGGTTTAGACAGTCGATACAAATCATAAAATTTATTTTTTTCTTTCAATTTTCAACGGTCAATAATGACGCTTTAAAATGATTTAGGGAATACAAACAATTGTTGGTTTGTAAATATATTCCCTTTATTTTACTTTCAGACTTGTATGCTTTTCCTTGAGACTAATTTCTTTTGGGTAAGCCTCATATAATTCTATGTACACTTTGTATGACTTCTCATTAAAAATGCAGGCAGCATTTTTCACTTCACATCCCATTCACGGCACTGTTATTTTTCAGAACTCAATCTCCTTTTCCTAGAGTAATAGAAAGCAAAAACATAACAAGGAAAAAAAAGTTTAACCACATACTACTCAAGCAATCAAAAGACAGACTTCAGACTCTCAGGAAGAATTGGACACAAAGTAGTATTTGTCACTTAGTCCTGGATTCCCAATTCTGCCTCCTTTATCTTCAGCGATGAGGCGGAAATGTTCAGGGCTCAACACATCCTTCCTCTCACACAACTTTGTTCTGAAACAATCACAACCCTTTCATCTAGATCTTTCCATAACCCACACTTATAATACGACAGGCACAGTGACTGATACTATCTCCACGTGAGGGCCAACGTCACATACACCACTGTCTTAAACTCAAGAAAACTTTCCAAAATCACGTGGAGAGAGAAAAATTGTTTGTACTATCATGGTTGTTTTCTTATTTTGTTGAATTACAGCTCTCCCAATTTCTCTATGCAATAAGATAAATGGACCCCGAGTCAATGTAAGACTTTATCTGGAGGATTACATGCCTAATTAAAAAAATAATAGTGATTAATCCTGAAAAGTTAAGAAAAACGCAATAAAAATATTCTAGTGTGAGATATTTAACCAAAAGCAGAAAACCAAAAAAATGCAAACCAGCAACGATTCTAATCCATTAGAGTACATTTATCTCTAGTTTCCAGTTTTTCTCTCAGGGTTATCTTCCAAGCATGGATTTTCTATTTATTTGAACAAATAAAACTTCGGGTAGAAAAATAATCTTATAAATGTCTTAAGAAAGGTTTAAATGCATCTGTTTTTAAAAAATTGGTATGTAATCCACCGTAATTCTTTGCTTTGGCAACAACATTAAATGTGTGCCAATTATATTATGATGATTTATTATTTCAAAAATGAAAGCGGAAATCCAGAAACGTGAGCTCTGAGAATTGGCACGCCTTGTCTTCATTTAAGCAATTTCCCTCTCAGCCTCAAATGAATTTTATCTCCATCTCCTGGCTTATGCAGGAAAATAACACTATTTTAAGTAGATATGACAAACATTTACCTTTTGAATGAGATGACTTCTACCTAGCTAGGTTTGCTCACTGTAAAGTGCAGTGCGTATTTGCCTAGGAAGAGAATAACCTTGACATAGAAAGTGAACATGTTTTAATGCGACAAACACTGACTTGTTTCTAAATCTCTTTCTTATGGAATTCTGCTTGCTATAGATTAAATGTTCTCCCACACACATACCTTCATATGCTAAATACCTAATCACCACTATATTGTCAGCTGGGGCCTTTGGGAAGTGACAAATGAGGGGGAGCTCATGAAAGAGACCCCACCCCACCCCTCTTCTACCACCAGGAAGACCACTGTCTGGGACGCAGAAAGGGGCTCCCCCAGAACCCAACCATGCTGGTCCCCTGATTGTGGCCTTCCAGCCTCCAGAGATGCGACAAATGCATTTCTGTGGTTTGTAAGGCACCAGTAGATGGTATTTTGTTAGAGCAGCCGGAACGAACTGACACACTGCTCTTGCTTTAAACTATGCTGTGCCTCTTTGGATTGAGAAAGTCCCAGTTTCCTGGACAAGTTAGTGCAGTGGCTGGAAAGACACTGAGGAAGAAAGTACAGACTTCCTGCTTACTCTGGGCATACGGAGAATGAACCATGAATTTGAATATTATTGAGAAGAGATATGAATTCACCTGCGTCCCATTCTAAACCACTAGGGCATTCCATCTCTATATATAATTAACTCAGGATAATTGATACTTAAAATGTACACATTCACCCGAGCTCTGTGTCTCTCTCGGCCACTGAAGAGTAAGAGCCAAGCACATATGTTGAGTCCCCATTACTTTTCACATGCCTCAGCGCACTGACATTTTCTTCAGTAAAACAATCATTTATTGTTGCACACAGCGTTTACTGTGAATGTTAGCCTGGCAGTCGGAATAGGCTAATTGATTGTAGTGGCTCACTTGGCCTTTTGTGACAGGTACCATTCGAGATAAGGACAGGTGGCTGCGTGCTCTCGGTGATGGTCATGTTGCATTATTATGGCTGGTTAATAGATGCCCGTCGGTATTGTTGTCACTTATGATGACAGAGCACTCTTGTTACCCTGCCTCATGTACCCATGGTGTGACTGGAGAGCTGGCTTTCAAAGGACATTGTCCAAGATACAGGGAGTTGGCTTTGTGGGGAGAACATGTGTATGTGTATAAGATAGGAGAGATCAAGCTGATCTGGTGTTGGGGAGGCTGCGAATTTATCATTAAAATCAGCTGTAACAGGTGATAATGTTACTAATAGCATATTTTGGCTGAATGTTGTTTAATCAATGCCATGGGTATTAATTCCTGCCCAGCCACTCACTCATGGAAACCTGTTCCATTTAGTTGCAAACGGGCTGCTCAAGCAAAACCAGCAGAGCCTGACATTCACATTTTTTTTTAAATCACAAAATGGGACTCTCTGAAAACATTTGTCAATACTTTACATATCAGTTGAAGTTGACCATGGAGACATGTGTCTGTTCATTTGGATTTCAGATAATTACTGTTTGAATTCTTTTTATCTTACTTGCATTGTTCAAGGTTTACAATACTTACAATGACAATAGTGTCTCCTAATAACCCACTGAGAAGAGAGGGGGTAGTGACTTCGGAAAGAAATTTAAAAAATCTCTTACAAGGGAAGAAGGTCGAGAGACCTAAAACGGTGGAAGTCCTTTGTTCCCCAAACAACTGTGAGAGTCGATATGTGCAGTTCATGCAGATAACTCGTATGTGTACCCAGGAAAGGTCAGCGTCTGCTCCTCAGTCTTTCAATAATTAATCTCGTGAGAGGTAAGTAAGTTTTTATGTAGAGCTTCTCACTGAGGCAGGGTGGCTGACAATGTCTTGTTCTTTTGGGGACATGAGCATCATGTTCAGGGACTTGAGTTTTTCAAAGTACTTTGGCCTCTGTATTTATTCGTGTGAATCGGGAACAGACTTTGTCGAAGATTTAAGCGACTTTATGAGGTCACATGGATTGAATTTTGGTGTGTGTTTGTACTTTCATAAGGGAAGTTTCTGAACGGAAATATATCACTGAAGATGAGATCCGTTCGTTCAATAATGTTATCCTCTATTCATTCCTGGCTTATAGCAAATACCTCTGTGTGTATTTGCACTAAGATCGGAAAAAATTTAGGACTATCCGAACATGCACTTTAGCTTAGTGTTTGAATCAGTGTTGACTTAATAAAAGGTCACTGTTGACCTGTGTGCTTGCTCATGTTTGTATTTTCTCAAGTTATGATTATGTCTAAAGTCAGCGGAGCATGTTGATGAGACGTGGGGGAGCACAGGCAATAGCTGGGTCCGGATCGGGAATGCCCAGATGTCCGTGCACGAGGGAAAACTGGGTATAATAACACCTGAGGCTTATCAGCGAGAGATCCAATGACACGTAGTCACCAGGGAAAGAGAGAGCTAGGTATTCGTAAGGTCAGATAGATGTACTGGCCATTTAAACTGATGTTACAAAGTATGTAAGTATGGATGATGTTCATAACCTTTAATAGAAATTGTTTTACAGTGATTTTGCCAAAGTATGCAAATACATTTTAACTTTAAAAAAAGATTCCAATTACAACTTAACTTGGTGTAAATTGAGTTTCTAAAATATCTGCATTGTCATTGTAATTCTGTTTGCCACCATAGTTATAGCTAAATATTTAGCTATATTTATATTTATGTTTACACATTATATTAACATATTTATGTATACAAATATATTTATATTTACATATTATATTTATATATTTATGGTCAACATGGACATATTGCTAAAATTTACTTACAAAAAGGAATTATGCTGAATAAAGAACTGTGTTCTTCTTATTGTAGGTATAGAGTATTTAAAACCAATTAATATCCCCAAATTAATTAGAATGCATTTGATAGCTCAGGAATCTGATGAATAAGGTCCTGATGAAAGGAGAGACATGAAGACATTCTGACGACAAGACAATGAGAGCATACTGTATTTGCCTAGCATTTTGCAGCAGGATAATATTTTAATAGCTCAGGAAAAGGTATTTTGGAGGTAGGCTTTTCTTACTGAAACCCAAAGGAGAGGCATTGCTTTGTTGAGTGTACAATGAATTATCCACTTCATTGTGAGTCAGAGCCCTTTGGCAGAAAGTTCATTTTAGGTTCTGAAGGAAATGAGAGGGTCATTTAGACAATAATGCATGCCTGAGAGATGAAGCTGTACTTTCTCAGAAGGGACTACATGGGAAACTGGTTCTCAGGCTCTCCGGGGTAGACAGTATTAAATTTATGGCTGGAGATGCCCCCTGTCTGTGTACGCTGGCCCCGGGACTCCTTGGACAAACACATTACAGCAGAAGTGGCTTTCAGCCCTGACCAGTGTGGCTCAGTGGGTTGGGTGTCATCCTGCAAAGAAAAGGGTCACAGGTTCGATTCCTAGTCAGGACACATGCCAGGGTTGTGTGAAAAACTTTGAAGAAATTCATTATTTTTCTCCTAAAATTAATGAATCACTCTTATAAGTACACAGTAAATGTAGATTTCAACATGTTTTATGTTGGAGAAAAAACTCTCTTGATGGTTCGGCCCTTTTACAGTGTGCTTTATTCACCCCTGTGTTGTTATGGGGGCCTGATGGTGTTTTGTCTAGACGAGGTTCACTTATAGCCAAAGTAAAATCAAATAGAGAGCACATTATGTGTCAGTGCTTTTAATTGTATAATTTACTCACGGGGGCACATAAAATGTTCTTTTTCAATGAAACTTCATAAGGGAATTATTCAGTCCATGGAGGACATAAAAATAAATTTCTAAGAATGAAATACACGTGTGGTGACCACACAATATTTTAGAATACATAACTGTCTGAGTTTTGGCATTTTTTTCAAAGAGACATGGCACATTTTCGTCAAAGCGTCTGGTGTGTAGTAGGTAGGCAATGAGTGCTTTGAGCAGAATGAGCATTTCTGTCCTTGCCCTTGACCTAGTGTAGCCAGGAACACGACCTGCAGGCTGCGGTCATCTCTGCCTAGCCCCATCTGCCCGCTGGTCGGAACACACACTCTATGAGAAAGTTACTAGCTGAGTTTATCACAGTGTCAGGGGTTCATGACATGGCTTAGGTGTACTCAACAGCTACAGAGCAAAAAGGGAGAAACAACCGCAAAGTGTGGGACAGAAAGGTGCCATCCATGAACAAGACTGTTGTCACCATAAAACACTCATCAGTTACCACGGGCCACCATTCTCACAACCAACTCACTGTAGATGAGACTATTGTCCTTTTTAAAGGAGTTTATTTTAAATCAATACGTTGGACATGATGAAAATATTTAGCTCTGCATATCTGTATATTTCTTCCATCGTATATCTTCTTTAATAGAAGCTAAGGACATTTTCAAAGACTTTTTTGATGTTACATCTAAAGAGAAGTATTTTGCCTGGAAGAAAAACAATTTGTTGAATATGTGAGTAAATAAAACATATTCGTTTTAAAATCAGATGATAAGCCTACTTTTATTCCCAGGTGGGAAATGATGAAGTATTCCTGATGCTAGAAAATAAAAGAAGGTCAGAGGGTAATCAACACATATCAGGAAGACACTGGCCACTATCTAGGAAGAAAATCAATTACTCTGAATTTTTAAAAATAAAATAACGATAGGAGTGAGAGGATGTAGACAGAGTTGAGAGCCCTTAGGAGGGATGACAGTTCTTTATGGGATTCATACGCCTTTAGGAGGAAGGACACAGTGGCCTCACATCTGCCACACGCACTACCTGAGAATGTAAGGCAGAGCATCGTGCCACTGTTACTGAAAATTAGAGCATCACCACAGCTGAGGGGTGTCAGACTGACATTCTCTACTCACTTTCAGAAACAAAATCTTAACTGCAATAGTCAGCTCCCTCATTTCAGGTATCAGTCCGAACCCCGGACAGAGCTGTGTAAATGGGTACCTGATGAACACGACAGAAGAAGGCGTAAGAGCGATTGAGCCTCACTTTCTAAAGGGTTCGGTACAGACTCTGGAGGTAGGGTAATGTCAGCTAACCTGACAACGGTGTCTGGGTCATCTTGCCCAGCTGCCTTAGAAGCAGCGATGAGGAAAGGGTCGTGATCAACACCGGTAAGTGTGGCAGAACAGGAAGGGCCAGAGCTTCACACCTTGCTTCTCCAAATTTTGGAATTCTTCATGTACGGGGCCTTTCCATGTTCCCTCTCAGTGCCACATCTACCCACACTTATTGAACAGTAACTTTGAGCACATATTATAGTTTCTGTACTGGAAGATCCAGAGCAATGACCTGATATGAATCTGTGAGAAACTGAAAGATTAATCACTTCCAAAGGCTGTGTCATGAATCCTATGCACTCTGAGATTCGTGAGGACAGAGTTTCCCGTGGTGAAAGTGATGTGAGAAATCTTGTGTCAGTGCAAAGTGGTTGGAGAATTACAGCCTACACACATGATTTATAAAAATGTAAGAAATTCTGTTAAGAAACATTCCCTTCTAATTCCGTGTAGTTGACCCCAGAACCCTTTTCTCCGAAAGAGCTGATAACCAGGAAGCTGTGAATCTTACAAAGCACAGCTGGCAGAGTTGCGAAGGGGAGCGAATTTGGGTCAGACGCATAAAAATAATTTAGGTATATCTATGCACATATCAAGAGGAACGTTTGGTTGGTTAGTTGGTCAGTTGTGTTTTCAGGCTGGTTCTGAGTGATTTCCACCTTTTTTTCTAATGATCTCTCCTTTAATTATTTCAACCTTTTTTAAATCTAGCTTTCCTCCCGCACTCCAGCAGCTAGGGCCAGAGAAAAACAACCACCACGCTAAATGGCTTCACTTTACATTCCCAGACACCAACCTCAGGCAGAACCTCCTCACTGTCTGGCAATCTCCCAACATACCCCCCCTCCCCCAATAGACTGGAAAAATATTTCACATCTCTCTGCAAACCTCTGACAATCCTGCCCCCAGCAACTCCTCTTCACTCTCAACTGAGAAAGAAGGAGGAATCAAAAGAGAATTTCCAATATGCCCTCTGGCCATCCTGGCGCCCTCCCTGCCTCTGGACCTTGCCTGTCTGACTCCCTCCGATGGCTTCCACCTGGTGCCTTCTCCCCCACCTACTGTTGATTATGGAGTGACTATGCCTCCATGACATCCCGTCTCTCAGCAGCATCCATGCACTTTCTCTTTTATATCATTTTCATTAGCATGAACACGTGATAGGGATCGCACACCATTAAATGAAAATCTCTTTGACCTCTCATTCTTCTCCAGTTACCACTCTGTTGACTCCTGTTTGCATAAAATCCATGAAAGGGTTGAATATACTTGCTGCCTCCTAGAAGGGGGCACCTTGACCTGCCTTGGGAGATGCTAAGCAGGACGCCTGGCTGAGTCTACCTGGGCACCTGACCTACAGAACTATGAGATAATACACAGGTGTTATTTTAAGCCACTAATGTGGGGTAACTTGTGACACAGCATAGAAAACCAGTACAGATGGGGATGGTTACAGTTTTTAAAGGTGTGGCCAGGGTAGGGCTTAGTAAGAAGGTGATGTTAGACCAAGGATTTACACAGGTGAAAGAATCGGGCATGTGGACATTTGGGGTGAGAGTGTTCAAGTAAAGACACAGCCCATGCAAGAGCATAAGGCAAGGCCCTGGAGGCAGGGGGTTGTGTGGAGACCCAGGAGGTTGGAATGACGTGAGAGAGGTGGAATGTGGAAGGGGGGAGAGGGAGCATGGTGCGGGTTACCTAGGCTCTTCAGGGTCCTTGTGAGGGCTGTGCATTTTCGCTGAGTGGCATGGAAACCAATGCTGGGGTTTCAAGCGGAGCAATTTCATTTTTAATTTTTCATTTCTACTGCATTGAGAGAAGACCACACGGGAGCAATAGTAGAAGCAGGAAGCAGAGGTCTGGGGGGACTGGACAATCACCCCCCATTTGAGGTGGAGAGAAGAGGTCAGATTTTGGAGAATCTACCATTGCTCTTTGAAAGTCAGCCCCAAAACAAGTAGCTCACTGCAGTCAAGGTCATCACTGAGTGGTGATGCTTTGATCTTTGGACTGTGGCTGCAGTGTTGTCATGGTTAATGTTAATGTCAACTGGGCTAGGTCACCATACCCAGATATTTTGTCAAACATTATTCCAGATGTCCCTGTGAAGGCATTTTTTAGATGATTAACATTTAATCAGAAAGCTTCGAGAAAAGCTAATAGCCTTCCAAAACATGGTGGGCCCTACTCAATGAGTTGAAAGAAGTAAGACAGACCAGTTAGGAAGCAGATGCTGGCAGGTGGCCTTTGGGTATGTACAGCAGCTCCTCCCTGGGTCCCCAGCCTGCTGGCCAACCCTGCAGGTTTGGGACTTCCCATCCTCCACAAATATGTGGACCCATTCCTTAACATGAGTCTCTCACTTTATGTATGTGTATGTCCAGTTGCTCTGTTTATCTGGAGAACCCAGACTAACATAAGAGGCACCTGGACAGGTGAGTGCAGAAAGCTGCCCCTGAATTGTGTTCCTTTATTGTTGAGTGGCTACCACGTGCAGGCCCCAGTGAGGCTCCCTGCAGGGTACAACACGGGTGAGGGAGAAAGACCAGGTCCCTGCCTAACTCTGCCAGGGCTCTGAACTTTGGAAACACTTCTTCACAACTCCAGGGTTCAGGTTCTTCACTTCAATGTAGGCACAGGAAGACAGAGAAAGACAAATACTGTGTGATTTTACTTACATGTGGGAGGTAAGAAAAAAACAAAAACCGATGAATAAACAGAACAAAACAGTAACAGACCCCATAGCTATCAAGAACAAGCTGATGCTTGCAAAGGGGACAGGGTCTGGGAAACAGTGACCCAGAAAAAAGGAAAAAGAGACCGTCTCACCCTGCTACACAATGGGCATATGACAAACCTCACTCAATTGCTGAGAAGATTAAATGCCAAGCTGCAACTAAAGCATTCAGAGTAAACCAGGCTCAAAGTGAGCTCCTAATAAAAGACAGTACTATTATTACTGTCTCCCATTCACACAGCATTTTGTGCCCATAATTACTGTTAACAGTATAAGTGGTAATAAGAGAAGTGATAATAATGCCTTGTACTGATCTGACTCATTTAACATTTTAAAGAACTTTCACATATGATTTCATTATCAGCCCACTGATGATCTGTGCATTATTGTGCTTTTGACGTTGATGGAAATCAGGAAAATGTTCCATGATTGCATTCCCAGTCAAGTACAGGGGCAGAGGTCTGTGGACGCAAAGAGGGCATTCTGTGGACCACAGATGGCCATGTGTGATGATGCAGTGAGTGATCATGGATGGAATATTGCACCACAGGTCAGTGAGGTGGAGATGAAACATATTAAGGAGATGTACACACTAACTGCAAGACTATGTTAAGGAACACCTGCACAATTTTTTGAAAATTTGTTTTAAAGTAAACTTAGTGAATAGAAGTTTTATTCATCTTACCAGCCAGTGGTGCCTCTATTGTGTCTTTAATGGAGCATCACAAAATTGCATTAGAAGCAACATCAACTGACTCTTGGTGTTTTCCAAAGAGCATCACACTGGGTGTTCCTTTGCTCTATTTTAATTGTTTGCCCAAAGAATGAACTGATTTTCTTTAGTGTTTACTTTAATTGTAAATGCCAAAATAGGATTCAGAATAATGGCTGTATTTATTGAGTACGCAATAGGTAGCGGGCAGCATGGTCAAGGCTGCCCAAGCATCCCGCACGCAAACATGGACCAGGGCCACTCTGGCCCAGTGAATTGCAGAGTGCTCCGGCCTCATTCATCCTCACAGGAACATCCAGATGGGCCATCATCCTTAAATTGCTGAAATTAATTGATGAATTAATGGTTACTGTTCTCCATAACCTTCTCCAAGTTTAAATCCCATGAATGTGTAGATTAACATTCCATTTCTGTTATGTTCATCCTAAAGCTGAAATGTCAATCTGAGGGAAAAACAAACAGGAAAGCAAATCCTCAAATGATGAGAGAGAGAGAGAGAGAGAGAGAAAAGCAAGAAAGCAAACAAGCAAGAGAGAAAGGAAGGAAGAAAGGGAAAGAAGGAAAACACCTATCTACTGAAGATGATTCCAACAATCATCTTTAGTGAGGGGGTGCACCTTATTTTCTGAGAGAGGAAAATGAGGATGCACAATTTCCTGAAGAAAGCCAGTCGGTGGCTTTTTCAGTTATAAGAAAACAAAAACCAAAAGGCAAAACAAGAACAGCGGCTGTTTTGGTAGTAAAGCCTCCCGAGTAAGATCCTCCAACCACTTCCAACTCTGTGACTTCACATGTCTTTGTCGAGCTGAGTTATGTGCTCAATAAAGTCACCAAGGCATTAAAATTCTAAGCCCTCCGTCACTACTCATGCCACTTACGACTTTTTAAAACGTCAGAGTGATCCTTGAAAATAGTCCAGACTACATCTGCATTCTCCCCTGGATCTGCAAAAGTCAGGGAGATGGGAACCTTGGGGTCGTGGCCAAACCCCTGTGCCTCAGTTTCCCCCCTGTGGGAAGGAGGTCATTATAATAGTAGCCATGTTGATTTGTTGAGGGGGGATCAAAGATAATAAAAGTAAGACCCTTAGAATGGACTTTGCAAACAGTAACCACCACAGAAGGCTTCCGGGGAAATGGGAGGTGGTATTTGGCAACAGCACGCTCCTGCGGGGAGGGACACAGGAAGTGACACCCCCAGCAGACTCAGGCCACTCCTGCCATTGTTCCCAGGGAAGATGTCAGGAAGGTCCTGGGGTCTGCTGCAACGTCAAGCCCAGAGTTGATGCTGACTGAGCCGCAGACTCTGTTTCCGTGCATAATATAGACGTATTCCTTTAAATAATTTACCAGCCACTTGATCTCCTGCAAAGAATGTAAAATTGTGTGAAACACTAGGAAACCCATATAGCCCTCCTGTTTGGAAGTTTAAGATCAGAGACATAAGAAATGTTAACTCCCTTTTTCTCTTATGAGCCTCTGCCTCCAGCTATGTGAGCATTATGTTATTTTAAATTCTGTTTTCTTTAGGGAACAAAAGGGCAAGCATATCTCATAAATACAGAGAAGCACCAGAACTACATGTGTGGAATTATATGCTGACTCCCTGGAAGAGAGTCTCCCTGGAGGACAATGAGCTATTATCGTGGTATTAGGTTAAATGGTTTGAAATATTTATTCCTCGAAAGGATGTGGGCACAGAACACGCCGTGGAGTGGACCTAAACCAGACAAAGCAGAACAAAAAAAAAACCATGGAAGCGTTCCGACACTCCACACTCCTTCCCGCAACCTGAAAATCCACGCCTGGCTGGGCCTGGCCCTTCCCTCCAAACTCAATGACAGACCACGCACAGTGGCTCAGTCCACCCAGACCTGAAGCTTCCTTTTCGTTTGGTTTCATTTCTTGGGAACACGCCCATCTCTTTGGAACCTCAGAGTCTTTTCACTCGCTCATCTCTCTGTTGGGAAACTTTCTCTCCTGGACCTTCACAAGTTTTTATTTATTCTTTCTTACTTTATTCAAGTCTTTAGTGAGATTCTGACCAAAGCAACCTAGCTCTAATGAGGCACATGGCTCACTGTCTAGTGGGCAGTGGGCAACGCTGTGAGTGAGCGTGGGGCGGTCTGCAGCTCTCAGAAATCCTCCCATAGGTGCAACGGGGTGTAAGAGTCACCGCCATTACTGAAATTAACTACTACCAGGAGCTTCTCTTAAGGACTTCAGCTTCAAAATGGCCTAACTGATCATAATTGACTAATAAGCATCCAGACCTTAATTGATATGAGATATAATTCACGTTAGAATTCATTTATGAAAGGATTCTTAATTTTAATTTGCACTTCAAAGTCAGGGCAGGGGTGTTGGTGTTTTTGTCACAGGCCAGGACGAAATACCGTCCCTCTGCTACAAACTGACATGCAACACTGGACACCACGGAAGTGCGTTCAAATGCCAGGCTCTGTTAGGAGGTTTTTACCTCTGTCTTAGAGGTAAATCTAGACAGCAGGCTTCATCCTAACATCATTACTGTGACCTTAACCCACATGTGTCTTTTTATATATCATGCTATTTATAATACACGTTGGCAGAGTAGCCTTTCAAACACACAGGAGCGTATTCAGTAAAATGAGGAATTGTTATCGTCCAGAGCACATACATCGGTAGACAGTGGCTCTGAACTGCACCTAAAGCTCCTCCGGGCACACGACAAACTCTAGAGAGCTTCTCAGGCCATCCTGAACTCACACCTGTCTAGAACATCCATCACGCAGACACGAAAACTGCATTACTCACAGTATCTCATTAGAGCCAAATATATGCTATAATCTATAAGGGCTATAAAAATTGAAAGGAAAGAAATCCCCTAAGCAACTCGGGGAAGCTTTGGAGAATGAAGTAGAATTTGAGCTTGACCTTGACGAGTCATTGCAGTCTGCTCTCATTCACCACCTACACTGAGCTCTGTGTGAGTTAGCACTTACCCCACCCTGCGTCGGCGGTTTCTCCCATCAGTCTCCGAGTTCCTCAAGGGCATGGGTTTTTCCTTGTGTGTCCCTGAGTACCTAGTTTGCTTTAACAAGCATTATCCAAAATTTACATGGTAAGGCACTGGGTCAAATGTGAGTGTAGACAGGTCAGTAGCCCCCATCCTTGCTCAGACTCACCAGCAAGACGGGCATGTAAACACAAGGGACAGAGGACTGCCCTCTGTGGCAAACCATCTGCCTAGACCCAGGAGAGCTGGAAGGACAGGCAGTTGGAACTCTGGAACAGCCAGGCAGATAGTGACTGTTACAGATTTCAGTGCACAGGGTTTTGAGAGTTGCTTCCCCCGGACATGCACCCCTGCAATGAAAACTCAAAATATTTCCATCACCCCCCCCCCCCCGCCCCACCAAAGATGCCTCACAGCTCTTTGCGGTCTGCCCCCTCTCTGCCCCAGCCCCAGGCAACCACTGTTTGCTGTTTTTGTTGTTACAGCTCAGCCTGCATTTCGCATCAGTGGACTCACGTGGTGTGCACTATGCACGTACCTGTACACTCTTGGCACACTGTTGGCAACCGGCTTCTGTGTGCGGCATCGTGATGTGGAGCTTCATGAATGTTCTCACGTGTGCCCCTAACCAGCTTAATGCTTGTTGCTCATGTTTCATTCTTATGAATATTTAGTCTTGTTTCGGGCCAAAAGAATGTTTGCTAAGGTGTAATATTGCTGGAGAAACCATTGAATTTTTAAGTACCACCTCAACGTCAATTGCATGAAGAGAATAATTATAATCAAAGATATCCTGAATTTAAAGGTCAAGGTATATTCTCTGAGCAGCCTCCTCTAGTCACTGTTCCAAAAATGTGTGCACCAGGGAGGAGCAGGGTGTTCTGGGAAGGGGGTGACGGGAAGGCCGATCTCCGAGCGTGTGGCAGTGGGCAGGCACGGGGAAGTGAGGTGGTCTTGGTGGCAGTGAGGGGCCAGCTGGTGGGCAGATGTGGCTTTGAGCTGTGACTTTGACCCTCAGACTCCTAGGTTTCGTGTTCCCCCATAAAATGAGAGTAATACCACTTCCTTCTCCAGCTGGTTGTGAGAATTAAAAGAGATCAATCAGTGTGACTACTATTATGTGAAATAATCAGTATTGAAATCCGGGAGCCCTTTGGGAACCAGACCAGATGAAGCAAAACGCTTTAACTCAGCACCTGGGTCCAGACAACCTGGGCTGGCATACTGGGTCTATTGTGTAGCTGTATGATTTTAAGGAAGTACCTCTAAATGTCATTGTTTCTTTCTACAAATCCATGTTTTTTGTAAATAAGAACTGAAATATGCACGGTAAGTGCTTACTACAGAGCTTCTGACGTGCTATTGGCCAGGGGTGGGGAGCTGTTCCCGTCACTCACACATGGTCACAGCAACCCATGTCACCGCGTTCCTGACAGTGCCCCCTAAGGGACAATAGTCATGCACAGCTCAAAGCAGTCATCTTACATATAAACAGAGACCTCTCTTTTAATGAGGAAATAATTTATAATTAAACCAATTGCCCATAAGAAACCTGCTCAGTAAAATCAGGTTTTCTAAATTCTTGAAGTTCTTATATGCCACAATTTCAATCATTCTCATTAATTTGGATTTCCTAGAAACAAGTTATTTTTATTTTTCTCATATTTCATCCCATAATATCTAATTTGCATTGTACAATGGTCTATAAAATGTTGCCAGACCAACATATGTGATATGATTCAGGAATCCATCATTTTTCCCCCAAAAGGCCGTAAAACACATGCAGAGTTATGTTACGATGATGGCCCTGTCACCAGGGCCAGTCTAAACACCAAAAAGGAACACAGTGAGGCAAATGCTAAGAACAAATCAACCAAGGCCAAGATCAGGTGGTTTTAGTGGACCACATATTGGGTAAACACATGTGAAATATTTTGTATGGAAGATCTCCTACCTGTAGGGAGAGGGGAAGGAGGCACAAGTTTTCAAGACAAAGGTCCTACGAAGGAGAATAATTTTTAATCATACCATTACAAAACTCATCCACATTCTAAATTGGAGAATTCAGGCTGGGGAAGACATAAATAAGAGATTACTTCCTAAGGAAAATTAACCTTGAGACGGAATATTAATGAAGGGTGGTAATGAGCCAAGTGACAGATGTAGAACTGGGCTGGAGCCAGGTGAGGCTGTGCTAGAAGTTTCGTGATAGCATCAGTCATACTAAGAGCTGGAACTTATGTATCGCCTATAATATATACCAGACATTCTTAAAGTTCTTTCCTTAAGTTAACTCATATAGTACTTGCAACAACCTTATGACGTAGGTACTGTTGTTATTTCCATACTGTAGATAAGGAAGCTGAAGCACAGAGATGCTAATTAACTTGCCCAAAGTCACACAGCTAACAAATGGCGGAGCCAGGTCATCTGTCTCCTGAGTCTTACTATGGCCATTGTCTCCTGGAGGAAATGTTTCTGGCGTGCCAGGAAAATTTTTTAAAAAGAGTTTAATTTAGATATATGTATATTTGTCCTATCTCATTAGAAGATGTATTTCAAATACATCATACCTTTATATTGTTTTCATTATCTGTATACCAATAAAAATTACATTAATGTGCCAGTTAGGGATAAAAAAAATCAACAGCAATTTAGAATTGCACTCTTTAAAATTTTATCATATAGGACAATATATTATCTACAAGTATATACACATATATAAGAAGTACTATGGGTGTTCAGTTGAATATTTTCAAAACATAAAAGTGTGTCGTATGAGGGTGAGAACTTGGGGAGGGTCAATAAAATTGGGAATTCAAAGACAGAAATGCAAGGATGTGAACCCTATGACTGTTAAAGAGGAGACTTCTGTATTTCACATGGATGACGAGTGACATTGGTATGCAAAGTCTGTGGCACATATCTAAGTGAGATGCAATAGTTTCAGGGCATAATGTCGATATTGACAATAGTGCAAATTACATCCTTTCTCTTTTAACTTGTGATAAAAAGCCCATTATGTCCATTTAAATGTGAGAGGAAATACATTAGTTTCCAAAGAAATTAGGAAAAAATACTTGGAAATAACTATTCTAGAAAATTAAGAAGTGCGAAGCTTTCTACGCATCTTAGGAACCTGTGCCGTGGCCACAGGGCGATGCTGAAGTGCTCGGTGCCAGGGCCGGTGTCCCCTCCCACACCTGGATGGTGATTCTTCGTGCCTCCTTCCCACCACACCACAAAAAAGGAGGTGACCTCCAATTTGGCTCCATCCAAGGCAAGGTCACAAATAACCGCCCAGAGGGTTTTAGGAACACCAAATGGTTCAGGAGTTACTAAATAAGTTCTTACACTACAAGGTACAATGAATTGACTCTTAATGGTTACGTTACAAAACATTACAGATGTCTGTTTCTTTGCCGGACATGACAGGATGAACCTTGCAGAGTCTTAGGAACGATACCTGTCTGCTGATGAGACGTTTCAGCAAATAATGCTTTAGACAAAAAAAGACCCAAGAGGCTTGTTCTTTTCATTTCCACTTAAGTTCAAAAGTTGTAAGTCACTCATAAAAAGTATTTGGCAATGTGTCTTCCGAGATGGTTAAGAGCTTTAAATACCTTGGCCTGGCCAGCTGCCAGGGCAGGATTTCAAATTCAGATTAAAATAGATTACGTAGAAAGAGCTAACCACAAGCGACTCCATGGTGCTAATTATTTGAAGCCATTTGCTCGTGAGAGTTAAGTGCAGTGACTGCACAAGCCATTGTCAGAGTGACAGGGCTGCTTCCTTCCCTTGGTGCCAGAACGCTAGAAGCCACTGTGGCTTCCCAACCTTTGTCTTTGCAGCAGCCCCGCCTCAGGAAGACAGCACATCTCCAGGGAATGAAGACAGTCCCCAAGCCCACGGCCTTGTTTTCCTTTTCATGTACTAGGTAACCCGAGGTAAAGACAAAAATGAAGATAAAAACTTCCAAGTTCAAATTTCACGCTAAAAGCAAACCTGAGCCTCTGGGCCAACATGGAACCAACCGATTCTTAGGCCCCGGCCCAAACCTACTGAGCCAGGATCTGGGGTTTAACAAGCCCCCAAGGGATTGCCATGCACATTAAATGTGGGGAGCCGCCCACTTGGAAGGATGCCCACATACTTGGGAGTGACCAAGCCCTGAGCTCTGATACTTACTACCTCTGTGACACCTGCTCATTTACTTATCTTGTCTCACTTAGTCTGTCACTTATAAGTCTGCACATTGGAGACAGTGTTGACTGAGTGGACATCCAGACACAAATGATGAGGGTACCATGCCTCTGGGAAAGCACAATTGCTTCTAAATCACCCCACCTGGGAGGGCTGTGGACGGGGATGAGAGTACTTCAAGGCTATGACAGAAGATGCTCTGTTAGCGGAGCCAGGTGTGTGAGCACCACCCACGTGTTCTAAGACAGACAGCTACTCCTGGTGGCTGCTTTCCACAGAATTCTGCCAGCCTGCCCACCCAAGCTGAAGGGGTGACACATTTCCTAAAACTGACTGTGGTGGGTCTTTCCCAATGTGCCAGGTGTGTTCTCTGAAAACAGCCTGGTGTGACTGTACAAGACCCCGAGAATGAAAGGGGGTCTATCCCGTCAGCGGTGGGAGAAGGGATGCATTTGGTTTCATTGCTGTCTTCATCCCATCGGGAACGTGCCTGGCTTCCCTGTTTCGGCGTGAGAGGGTTGAGTTCACTCGAACCGGCTGACTCTTCTCAGATGATGGATGTGTAAGGTGTTAAGAATACATGATATTCACAACATTTTACATGGGATCATGGTAAAGAGCAGTAATTTAGTGATGTTAGTGACACTTTACAATTTGTGAGTCAGTGCAGGAGTCTAATGGTTATTTGCACTGTTGGTTTTAAGAAAAAATGTATCCTGTGTTTGGAGCAAGCAGGTGACCTTCTCAGACACAAGACTTTCAGAGGTTGGGGTCTCTCTTGGCCTGCAGGAATCTCTCCCCGAATCAGGCTGACATCCTGCCGGAACCGGAACAGGGGGTCACATTCAAGAAGCTTGCCCTGTGACTTCAGCTAGTATTTAACCTTCCTTCTCCTTCCATTCCTTTCTCCTTTGTTTTCTTTCTAGGGCCGATCAACATCTGACCTTGCAAACATCGCTGTTGGACACCTATCCTCATTTTCCCTTGTTATTCTATTACAGTTGGTCCAATTTTCCCCCCTTGGCCCTTCTCCGCCCATGCCACCCCCTGCTCCCACAGTCCATTACCATCCTGTTGTCCGTGTCTATGGGTCATCCATACATGTTCTTTGACTAGTCCCTTCCTCTTCTTTCCACCATTATCCCCCTCCCCCTCCCTCTCTGGTCACTGTCAATCTGTTCCATGTTTCCATGACTGTGCTTCTATTTTATTCATTAGTTTGTTTTGTTCATTAGATTCCTCTTATAGGTGAGATCATATGGTGTTTGTCTTTTACTGACTGGCTTATCTCACTTAGCATAATGCTCTCTAGTTCCATCCATGCTGTCGCAAAGGGTAGGATCTCCTTCTTCCTCTCTGCTGTGTAGAATTCCATTGTGTAAATGTACCACAGTTTTTTGATCCACTCATTGACTGATGGGCACTTAGGTTGCGTCCAGCACTTGGCTATTGTAAATTGTGCTGCTGTGAACATTGAGGTGCATAGGTTCTTTTGAATTGGTGATTCAGGATTCTTAGGGTAGAATCCCAGCAGTGGGATTGCTGGATCAAAAGGCCATTCCATCTTTAGTTTTCTGAGGAAATTCCATACTGTTTTCCAAGTGGCTGCACCAGTCTACAATCCCACCAACAGTGCACTAGGGTTCCCTTCTCTCCACATCCTCTCCAACACTTGTTGTTTGTTGAGTTATTGATGACGGCCGTTCTGACCCGTGTGAGGTGCTATCTCATTGTGGTTTCAATTTGCATCTCTCTGATGGCTGATTCAACAGAACCCTGCAGCCCTCCTTCCTTTGTACTTGAGGCCTTGTCAAATGGAACCCAAAGCAGGATCTTGGTTTCTTATCAGCCTTTTCCTTTACCATTTCACTCTTTATTCGTTCACTTTTATTTTTCAATTACAGTTGACATTCAATATTACTTTATAGTAGTTTCAGGTGTATAATTTAAAAATAGAAAATAAGAGTATATGACACATGAAAATACAGGGCAAGGCAATTGCTTAGCTTTTTATAATAAATCTCCATTTGAGATTTTTTTAAAAAAAAATGTCAGCAATCCACAGATCCTGTGGAGAAAAAAATGACCATAAGAAACTGCATAGAAAAGAGGGAGACATCTATTTGCTCTTAGAGGCTCCCTGACCATAGGGAGGAGCCCTGCTCCAGGGCAGGGGGGAAGGAGGGTGCTGTGGGCAGCGCCCAGGGCAGGGGTCCCCCGAGGAGGACCGTGCAAAGCCTGCCTCACTGAGACACTGCAAACTTATTCATGTGCTACTTCCTGAAAGTATGAGCAAAGCCTGCCACTGCCCTCAAGTAACTCCAGGAAGAGAAGAAATGATAAAGGATTCGATTTACGGCTCTGCGGGCTAAGAAAAAGTTACAACTATTGTGAAGGGGAAAATTGGAAGAAAATAAAGGCATGAGCTTTCTGATTTTAGGTCAAGGAAAGGGACAAAAGAAGATTGATTCTCATTTCTTGTTCACACAGGTTATGTAGAATTTGACATTTAAGCTTTCTTATTCCTAGCTTTTATCGTTTTTTCAAAAAATGTCATTTGTGTCCATATCTTCAAAATGATCCAAATGTGGAGTCACAGGAGGTGAGAGGTGACTCTGGGACCATTGTTCACAGACGCCTATGTCAGCGAGAATCCTTCTGTAGAACCTGCAAAACAGATGTCAAGGGAAGGGTTGGGGGAGGGGCCTCCCGGGATGGAAAGCCAGCCCACTGGCTGTGACACTAGTGTCACAGTAAGACTCCAGAGCACATAATGTGGTCCAAGAGTCTTCATTCAGGAGCCCTGCCGCATCACTTTGCTTGGGCAGAATCCTGTGTTCGATTGTGATGGGGCTAGATCACCCTGTATTGTCTCCTCACTTAGGAAACCCAATCTGGTTTCCACAGTGTGACCTCTGACCTCCACAGACTGATCCCTTGCCCATAGAGGCCCTGTTATATACACGTCCATTCACAGGATGTATTTTCTTATGAAACATTTGTATACCCTTCCCATGGATGAATCTCTCGATTGAATTTGAAGTGTTCTGACTGGCACATGCCTGAAATATGGCAAGCTTCATTAGCAATATTATTTATGCTCAGCTTCATCGGGTTTGAGAATCCTTGTTTGCCAGGAAGAGAATAATCTGAATGTGATATCACAGTCTTTCATTCCTGAGCAAATAGCAATCACGCTTCATTGATGGCGCTGAGCAAAGTACATTCACACAAGAGAAGTTCACACCATTTCCACACATATGGGAAGGTCCTTTCGGCAGGTGACTGGGAATGAGCCACCATCTAGGGAGCCTCTGGGGGAAATCAGTACAAACCATCACGTAAATACTCACTAGTCAATTTATTTATGTTTGAATTTTTGAAATCTGTATGATAGCAGCAAAATATATTTTAAATGAAAACTAGTATTGCATGTATTACAGGTAGATGATTCACCATGAATTCACACTGTGTAATTAATAAACACTGAAGATAGAATAATTTAGGTCTTTATTAGTAAAACAGAAATTCAAAGAAACTTTTACATATTTTGGAAAAATTTACTAAAAGTGAAGAGAAAAACCAGTGAGACATCAGTCTGCTTTTAATAAGATGTATTAATGGCTTGGAAGACAGAAACAAGAAACAAGCAAAGGACACAATTTGGAGCCACCACTCACCTCTCTAGGGTCTTTCTCTCCACTGTGATGACCTTGGGTCTGGCAGAACCTGAGAGGTCCCTCGGCAGGTTGTGAAGTTCACATTGCCTACATGGAGAGAGTCATTTGGTCATGAAAACATTTCATACTCCACGTAACTGCCCCGGGATGATGTGGCATTCTCTAAGAAGCGATGCCTCCCCACCCCACAGAGTGCCACTTTGTCAGTTGTAAGGAATCTGGGACAAGCACATATATCCTGCTTCAAGCACATCATTGATAAGAACCCCTGCTAGTAAAAACTGGTACCTTCTTTCCAGGATATCTGGTAATGGGATGTTTGCAAGGAGATTGTCCCTGCAGGTCTCCTGCTGGTAGGAGGAGACTAAATCACAGAATGTCTGCTCGATCTTTCCTATTCCTGTGGTCCACATTTAAATGTCCCCAATTATCTAAAAAATGCCCTACCATATTCTTTAACTCATGATTCAGATGTGACACTTGGTTCTCATGTCTTTTTATTTTACCCAGTTCTCGAGAAGTCTCCTGTATCTTTCGTCTTCTATGAGAATAACATTTTTTTAAAGTCCAAGTTACTTGTCTTGCAGAATTCCCCGCATTCTGGATTTCTCTGCTTTGTTTTTTTCCCTCATTTTTAGGACATAGGTGAAACATAGTTGGCAAGAAAACTACATAGGACTACATATATCACTATATACATTTTTATTTTTGCATTCCCAAATTATTTAATTTATTGTTCTTTGTTACTAATGGAGCACACAGCAAATGCCACTGACTGACTGATGAGCATAATCGCCGAGGCCATGAACCTGTGCCGTGGTGGATCACTCATCAGCACAAAAGGATCCAGGAGCCACGGCTCCCTTCGCATCTACGCGCCTCTCACAAGCATGATGACTTCGACGTGCAGCTTTTCTCAGAACAAGACTTCTCCTTGCTCCCGTGACTCTGAACAGATTCTAGATTGACTACACAGTGGGAGAACGACCTGCTTAGTGTGGGGGTGGCAGGCTTCATTCACACTTTGACTGGCATCTCTTAACTGTTTCCAAGAAGATCAACAAAGAATTGTTTGCTTATTTTTTATCTATAGAGCTCTTTGGCTCTAACGTCTATATCAAGATTTCTGTAACCTTTGCCCAAACACTGCATTGATTCTGCTTGTTAGATACCTAGGCAGTGTCATGAATGACTATTTCACCATCTTGTCATTTCACCAAACTCTTAGGTCATTTCCTTAGTGATATCTATGTCTTTACCATTCCTCTAGATGTGAAAGTCATCCCTTTACCTTCTCATGGGGGTTCATTGTACGTTCCTGAAGCGATCTGACTGATTTCTGCACTTTCTGTCAGGGAAGTTTTCAGTGCAGAGAGCTGTGATGTCTTCCTATGACT
>VMDR010007894.1:0-10386 GCA_007922815.1 Macrotus californicus
ATTCAACCAAGTCTGTGAGCATCCTGATTACCAGTGTTTTGAACTGTGCATCTGATAGGTTGGCTATCTCTTCATCGCTTAGTTGTATTTTTTCTGGAGCTTTGATCTGTTCTTTCATTTGGGCCATTTTTGTTGTCTTGGTGCACCTGTTACGTAGTAAGGGGCGGAGCCTTAGGTGTTCACCAGGGCAGGGCGGCCATGTTGCTGCATTGTGATGTTGTTTGTGGGGGAGGGGACCGAGAGGGAACAATGGCGGCTGCTCCACTCCCTGCTGGTTACCAGTCACTTTCCGCACTACCCACAGTCCAACAGGGCCCCTCTGATGCTGGCTCCGGTGCCAATCCCCGGTGGGTGGGCTTGTGCACACTCCAGGACCCTGTGGGTCTCTCCAACAAGCTCTCCAGTGAGGCCGGGAGTTTCTCCTGCTGCCGCCGCCTCAATCCCCACAGGAGTTTTCAATCAGAGGCTTTGAGGCTTCACCTCCCCGAGCCGGAACTCTGGGTTGCGGGGTCTGTCCAGCTCCCGAGCTGTTCCTCCCCATTTATCCTCACGAGGGAGTGGGACGCCTGGTCCGCAGCTGCCACCTCTCCCGGCCAGCCGTGCCTTTCCCCGGTCCACCAGCCGCCACCCCGCCACTTGAGTCCTCTCCGCCCCTCCTACCGGTCTGGATGTATGTTTCTTAGTTTCTTGGTTGTCGGACTTCCATACGGTTCTATTTTCTGTCAGTTCTGGTTGTTTTTTCTTTTAAAATTTGTTGTTGCCCTTCTTTTGGTTGTGCGAGGAGGCACAGTGTGTCTACCTATGCCTCCATCTTGGCCGGAGTCCTCTGCCCACCCCTGTATTTAACCTCAAAGAGGACCAGCAGCCCAGGCTCTCTTTCCCCTCCTGAGACAGGAGACTGTGCTTTCTCACCCAGGCTCCCAGTTTTGATGCTAGCCAGAAAGGTTGACTTTTCTCTCTTGCTGCCACATTTGCATTCTCTCCTATTAGCACATTCATTCTTTGAAGAAAAGCCCAAGTTGCTTTTCTGGTTCCTCAGCTTCTCAGACTCCTGGTCTGAAGGGCCATTGTCTTGACAAATCAGGAGAGGGAAGCCTATGAGCTGGGCTACTGGCCTGGCCCAGGTGCCTTGGGGTACCTACTTGTTCGCTGAGACACTGGACATTTCATAAGAAGCAGGCATGAGCCAGAAGGTAAGGTGTCGTGATCACTGGAACAGGGAAGCTGCAGCAGGACCCAGGAGTGGATCCTGGGTCTTCAAAAGATACTGTGAAAAGGGCTTTCTGATATGAGGCCATCACCTCTCATGAAGCATGAAGCATGTGGTCGGACAATTATGGTGGGCATTCTGAAAAGACTAAAAATGGCCCATTTCTTAGGACATAAGGAAAACTAGGCATTGAGCCAGCGGAAACCAAGAAGTAAGCCAGAAAGAAATGGAAGCTTTTCTGCTTTTCCTTACTAGTCCCTTTGTACATGAAAAGCCAATTTTACTAGCGTTTTGTCAGCCAGAGTTCTTTGTAAACAAGTATGCACTTCCAAATTCTCAGAGCAGTGAAAATGGAGAATCATCAAGATGTCTGGAGGACTATAACCCTTAAATGTTTTTGTGAACTTTTACTACAGATGAAATATTGTTTACTTTTTTACCCATTGCATAGTGACACTTTATGAAAACTGGTGATTCGTATTTAAAATGTTTAGAACATATCAGATTTACGGGAAAACTCGGCACTTAAATGGGCTAAGAATTGACTAGTGGGCATCATGAAAATCCAGGCACTTCAGAATCAGTAGGAGGAGGTGGCCTCCCCAATCTGATAATTTATTAACTGTGTGACCTTCATGCCCTTTAAACTCTCTGTGCCTTATTCTTCTCATTTATAAATTGAGGATAATGATAGCTAATGATATGCCTGGTTATTAAGCTTAAATGAGACAGGCATGTACACATGCCTAGCACATCCTTGCTCATAAGAGACTCAACAAATGCACCTGAAATTATGATTACGAGTATCATCTTTTTTCATGTGGCTACTACTAGCGGTGTGAGGTTATTTAATTTCGAACTCTGTCTTTCTCATTCTACCCTCTCGGCCCACCCTTGCATTCAGGCCTGACACATCTCCTCTGGAACGCTGAAAGTTTTCCCCAGTTCTTTGATTGGCCCCTCCTTTGCTCATACAAAAATAAAGAGTAGTTTGGGAGTGTCTGAGACTGTCCCGGGGTAGCTCTCCTGCCCTTGTCTTGGCTCTTCCCATCATTTCCGTTCTCTGGGCCAGACCTGGATAAACTTGTGATTTCCTTCCTTCGTGCTCTCTGGAGAGCTGAGTACTGCACACTGGAAAGCCTAAAAACTTGTCATTTCCACCTTGAACTAGTGGCTGACCTCGCCAGACAGCCTGGGAAATGAATTAGTGTCCTTAAACAGAGCCAGACTATGAGAAGTGACCCAGCTCTCCTAGGCAACTACGGAAACTGTCAAGCGGTAGTTAAAGTTCCCTTTTCCCCAACCCCTTTAATTATGTTGAAAACTGTGTCATATTGTTTTTGAAAAAGTTAATGAAATAGTAGGTAAAGGTGAACCAAGAAACATAATTTACTTGGATTTCTTTGCAAGCTTTTGATAAGGTCCCTCATAAAAGGCTATTAAGGAAAATAGATGACCAGAGGGCTATGGGTGAAAGTCTTTTTGGTGTATTAAAAACTGGTTAGGCTATTTTAGAGGGAAGAATCACTGACGCTGGCTACTACTTGGAGTAGAAAGAGGTTAATTACCAGCTGTCCCCAGTGTTAGTGTTTGGACTTGAAGTTGGATTGACTTAGAAAAGAAAGCAAAGTTAGTCAAAGATACAAAATGATTATCATGGTACAAGCATCCCAGAGTGTCTGATACGTATGTATGAATGAAGGCTCCTTGCATGTCCACAGGAAGTACAGTCCTTTGGGGGAAGAACTGGGCCTACCCTGAAGATAAAACCTCCAAGGAGGAGAATGAAGCTCTGAGAAACCTTCCAGAGAAGGCAAACCTGCTTCTCACTTGGTGGCCTGAGGGCAGCCAGCCCTGAAGCTGGAGGGCAGGACACGGCAACCCAACAAATGTCCTTCCCATCCTTCCAGCAGATGGTGGTTTAAGGCCATGAAAAATTAAAAATGAGTGGCATGGGTGGAAAGCATTTAAGCAACATGAAGACACTATTTTGCATGCTTTCCATTCCAAAATTGTAAAAGAATAATTTTACTAGTAAAGGAGAGCCAAAGGAATGTAACGGGGACTAAGGCATTAAAAACATCTGGGTCATTCTTGCATTTGACCTGATGCAACAGAAAGGAAACAGGAGATACTAAGGGCCTATTTGCTGTCTACTGCAGGATCATTGGGAAATGCTTCTTTTTTGCAGAAGAAGACATGCTTTGCTTTAAAGTTCCTATAATCTAATACGTTAGTCTCATAGTTATCCTCACTGCGGCCCACCCCCCTCACTGTAACATGGGACCAAAGGAATTACACAAATATCTGGATGCTGATGAGGCAAATCCCAGGTCCTCTCCCAGCCTCGGCCCTCATTAATCTTTATGACACTTCTTATGGAGTCTCACCTGCGTTCCTTCAAGATCAGAAAGTTCTGAGCGCAAAAGTCGCACTGCAACCAGTGGCAAAGTAAATTCGAATTGAGATTTGCCCAAACTTCTTTTTTCTGGCCTAGTCAAGTAATAACTCCAATTCATCCCTAGGGTGCTATTTACACAGTAGGAATGACACAGAGAAAGAATGCATGAGGTAATATATTGTACATAGAGTACCCCTCTCAAGGAAGTCTACCAATTGACCCACACAAATATAGTCAACTTACTTTTCACGAGGGTGCGAAGGCAATTCAATAGAAAAGGAATCATTCCTTCCAAATGATACTGGAGTAACTGGATGTCTATATGGAAACAGAAAACCTCAATACATATCATATACAGAAACTAACTCAAAATGAATCATAGACCCATATGTAAATGCAATTGAGAAGTTATAAAATTTCTCAAAGAGAATATGGGAGCAAATCTTTGCTACACTGGGTTAGACATGAAGTTCTTGGATACAACCGCAAAAGCATTATCCATAAAAGAAAAATAAATAAATACATTTAATAAAATAGATAAAAATTCAAAGTCTCAAGACCTCAGTCATAAACAGGAATTGAAACAAAAAGCAAATCTTTCATTTTTCCAACCAGTCTCAGAGACATAAAACCTTTTCTCAGGAACATAAGGAGCAGAGTGAGCAACTAAATTGAAAAATGGCAACTCCTTAGCTAACTTTTGCCCAAAATGGGTCAGGTAGAAATTAATGGCTCTCTCCTCTGCTTTCCTAGTAATTTCTGTGCTTTTATAGTACTTAACACATTCTGCTGTCATTAATTGTCATAGACTCATCTCCTCTCATGCAAAAATGTCCTCATTGAGTTGAAAGCTCCCCAGGGGCAGGGCCAAGAATTATTATATCTGTGCACTTCCAGAACCTAGTAGAGGGACTGACAGGCTGTGTGGTCAATAAATGTTTGAAGAATAAAAGAAATTTGGAAGGGGAGGAAACCAAGAAAGTAGGAGAAAGATATTGTGAGAGGAGAGTCAGGGAAGGAAGGAAGGAAAGAATATGAATCCTGGATTCATTTTTTTTTATTAGTATCTTAACCCTCAAACCCTACTTGTTCATCTTGACACCTTTCCTCTTAGTGAATCATGAAGCTAACCCAATATCCCACCATAGCAAGTGGATGGATGCAGGGATAGAAGTGCTGCCTAGGAAGGAAGGAAAGAAGGAAGGAAGGAAGAGGGAGGGAGAGAAGAAGATAAGGAAGAAGGAAAGGGAGAACAGGAGAGAAAAAGAAGAATGAGAAGGAAGGAAGGAAGAGAGGAAGCGAGGGAGGGAGGGATGGAGGAAGTAAAATGTGCCTAAAGTAAAGGAAATGAGGACAGGTAGTGTAGGTTGGGAGACAGAGCAGTGTGTGGGTGGGAAGGGGCAGCTATGGGCCAGCCTGAGCTTCTGAGGCCCGGTTACCCCATCCAGCCTATGGTTGCTGGGCCAGACCACTCTCTTTGAAATCCCCACTGTTCTGGGTCCCTGGTGCAGCAGCCCTATAGATGTCAGGAGGCATTGTGTGATTCAGGCAGGCCAAGCTGGCAGCTGAGGCAGGAAGAGGGAGGCTGGCGCTGTTGGCTGGCGCTGCTGGGTTTGCTCCCCTTGCTCCAGGCTGCAGGCCTGGGTGCCAGCACCAGAGAAGCCAGGTCAGGGTGGCGAGGACTGCTGGCATGGCAGGGCTCTCACATTCTCTCCTTTCCAATGGCCGGCCGGCCGGCATTGCTGGGGAAACGGGAGGGGCCGGGCAGCCAGCAGCCGAGAGTGAGAACTTCCCCCTGCCAGAGCCAGCTGCTGGCTGCCATCTGGGCAGGGGTAGTGCCAGTTCCCCAAATCTGCTTTCCCTTTGGAAAAGGGGCAGAAAACTCTGTGCTGAGAAGATAGCTTCTCCTTCCATCCCGCGGCTCTCAGTTAAAAACCCAACAAAACCAGCCTTTGAAAAAGGAAGGGATGAGAAATACCATGCGTTGGGCTGTTTCCAAAGGAATTTGCTTCTTTTGGAGCCTTTACATTCAAGAAAAATCTCGATTTGCCCTCAATTTCCCCTTGGTTCTTTCATTTTACTTAATGATAACATTAGCTTTTTAAAATTAAATCTAACTATTTGCAGAAATAAAAGACTGGCATTTGTGTATCCTTTGTATTTGTCTCAAAGGAATGGGATCATCCACCATAAGCTGGAGATTCTCCGAGAACTGTGGTTTAGTCTTTTTAATTCCCTCTTTGCCATGAATAACCCAACACAGCACCTCACCTGAACTGGTGCTCCATGGATGTTTTCTGATGGACTCCTTCATTCATTGGACACATACTGAGCACTTTCTACACATCAGCCCAGGACTGTCGTTGATGAAGAACTGAAGAAGATTTGGCCCCAAGACCACATGTTATTTACTGTTCTATCACTTTATTTGCAGGAGACAGATGGAATAAGAGTTGGCACCTGACACAGCAGAGAACCAAGGAAATCTGCAAAGCCAAAAAACTGGCAAGCATTGTACCAAGGGTGGCAGTCAATATACAGGGTCCGGCACAAATAACGCCCCTATATTTTTATTACAAAATCATAAGCATGTGATTCTGTAACACAAACAATAATCACACCCAAGCACACCATGTGATAATTTAGGTGAAATGTTCAAATTAAAGCTATAAATTATTACACTCCTATTACTACCCTACCAACCACACTCAAGCAGGTGTTACTTCTGCCAGACCCTACATTTAGCAAATGGCCACCGCGGGCACTGACCAATCAGAACAGATGCTGACTGGGAAAGATGATATGGCCACCCTGGTGGATACTGACTGAATATGAATCCTGGATTTATTTGTTATTATTGCCTTAGCTCTCCAATCCTCCTCTGTCTTGATACCATTACTCTTAGTGAAGCACTGAGCCAACACAACATCCCACCAAATGCATGGACATAGGGATAGAAGTGCCTAGTGTTTCATGAGGATCCCATCTACACAGAGATCATCACGGGGGGCATAGCGGAGAGAGTCAGTTTGGCTTCCTGATTTTGCTAGCAACCTGGTGCTGAAGCAACTCTAAATATGCCTATTATTCACAGAATAGTTGGAAGAGGCAGATTAAAAGTCAGGGAAGGTCTCAAGAATGAGGTTCATTCTCTGAAATACGGGGTTGGTCTCATAGCTCTTGAGCCTTAATGTTGAGCCTGCTTAGGGGTGATCAGGCCCTAAGAAAAACTGGTTCATATGGTCCAAACTCATAGGAACAATACTACCTTGCACTATAAGTGTTTCCTAAGTTATCTTACAGTGATGAAAAATACAGGTAAACCCAACTTGCATGGGACAGTAATCACTCATTGTTCAATGAATTCGAATGTGAATGCCCTTACTGATCCTAGCCATAGTCCTTGAGTAGGCAGGGAAGGCATTATTAACTCCCATTTTGTAGCCCAGCAGAGGCCACCAGGTTGTCCTGGATGGCATAGTAAGTGGCAGTGCCAGAGCAGAAGCTGGGTCTCCTGACTGCTAATTCAGTGCCCTTTCCAGAAGCCAGATGACTGAGACTACCAACACCAGCATCCTAGTGATGATGGCCCCTTGAGAATGAAAGGGAGATCAGAAGTTGTCTTGGTGGATACCGAGATGAAAACTGGTTAAGAGCACATGCTTTGACTCCTGGCGCTATCAGTTGCTAACCACTCGATGTTGACCAAATTAACTGGTCTCTCTAGGCCTCTGCTTTCTCATCCAGAGGAATGAAACAGCACCTTTTTCCCTGACTGGTTTGCCTTGTGGCTCAGTGGGTTGGGTGTTGTCCCACAAACCAAAGGGTCACTGGTTCGATTCCTGGTGAGGGCACATGCCTGGTTTGAGGGTCAGGCCCCCAGTTAGAGGCATGCAAAAGCCAACCAATCAATGTTTCTCTCCCTCTCTTTCTTCCTTCCCCTCTCTCTGAAAATAATGCTGTCAGGCTAGAAAGCCCTCCTCAAGACTGTTCCTAACTGATCTGTGCTACCAGGAACACCCCCTCCTTACTAACTGTCTCCTGCAGAAGTGGGAGAAAGCTACTTCACACATTGCTATTTTTCATTGTAAAATCTATCTATGCCCTTCCCAGGAACATTTGCCTGTCTGTTTGTGGAGCGCTGACTCTTTTCCAGGCATTTTCTAATACTTTAGAAATATTGAATAATTTCATCCACACAATTCTGTTAGGTAGGTGCTATTATTCACCTCATTTTACAGACAAAAAAAAAACTGAAGCAGAAAGAGGTCAAGTCAGCCATCTAGGAAACCTTGGCAGAGCCAAGATTCAAACTAGGTGGTCCAGCCCCAGAACCTGTGCATCGATTCACCACACAGGCAGCCCTCTCACCTTAACAAGGAGCGTGTTTTAAATCAAAGAACTGTTCGGACTTTTTGGCTCACAGACAGGGTAGCTTTCTGAGCCTCTTGCATCTCACTCTGAAATCTGTCTCCCGTACTCTGTTATCAACAGTTTGGGCAGCACTGGAGTCTTTTCCTAGAAGTTCCTTGAGCACTGGGATTTGATGAACCAGAGCCACTGAAGTGGACTGACTTGCCCAAAAGTCCTCAGCCATAAATTCCTCACCAAAAATCAGTTGTCTGTTTATCAAAGCACAGTTCTGAAGCAGGCACTGGGCTGAGATACCACCAAAAAAGTACTTCCTGCCCTCTGGGGGCCTGCAGTTGAGGAAAACAAGACAGTGGTTGGTACAAACATGGAAATGCCAGAGGTCAAAGGGCATGGGGATGGAGTAACCTTTGGGTGAGCACAGCCTGAAGGAATTTTACCTAATCATCCTGCAAAAGCATACCTGGAGGGAATATGAAGGGAACTGACACAATCAGGAAAAGTGCAGGCAGAGTGGAAACAGTTTTGTTCACAAATTCCAAAGCCCGCAATCCAGGGGACATCACCTGGTTTGAAAGAGAAACTTTACCGATGAAATGTAATCCTACTTCAAGACATGAGCTGCCTCAAGAGATGAAAGCATCCATAGTTTTAAGAAGGGTTCTCAGACAGGCAGAGATGCTGGAGTTAATATAATATGCCAAAGGGAAGTTTAGGATGCTTGAGTTGCATAGTAACCAAGGCCCCAACAATGGCTTGCTTTTGAATAGAGCTGAATGTTTTACACACACCCTTGCCTGGGGGGTCTCACCAGGGCCCAGAAAACTGTCAAGGCAGCCATGATTAGGTCTCTTTGGTATAACTAGACATGGAAGCTCTGAGAAGCTATTTATTCACCCCATATTTGCAGCTGGGGGTCTTCTCCAATTTCAAACTGGGGGTAAACTTAACCGCTCAAGCAGTGATGCCATCTGAGGAGATCACACACGGAAGATTTTGCCATTTTCATCTCAACCGCCAGCATCCAAGATGACCTTGAAGAGGAACTTTTCTGGACCAGAGGAAGCCCAGCCAGAGGACAAAATGTCCTACACACAAGCCATTAGGTCTCTCCCATGAAGCCCAGGCTCCCTTGCATAGCAGGCTCACGTGAGGATCTCACAGAGGACTATGCTGTCAATTTTTTTTACAAAAATAAAACAGCGTATGAGTTTTATCTCTTTATCTCCTCAGTCCAGAGGGGGAAAAAGGGACACAATCTGTTCTCCCAGTGGGACATCCACCTGATTAGATGTCATAAAACAGAGTATTCCTTTAGTTAATAATGGCTGGAATACCTCCAACCCACAGTTACTGGAAAGAAAAAAAACCCACCTAACTACAGATAAACTCCCTAGGGTTTCAGATCCGTTTTGCAATAAGCTGTGTTATGAAGGAAATCTGGCCCCAAAAGATAGTTTGAATGCAAAATAAAGATAGTTCACATGCTTTGAAGCAGGTACAGGGCTCCTGTGGAAGCATCAGAATCATATTTTTGGAGGATCATTATATTTCCTGCTTCAGACTTTATTTGGGTCCCACCGTTCTTTGACACAACTCCTATTTTTAGTCATGGCAGGCGCCACGTCCCGTCAGGCAGGGGCCCCAGCAGGGCAGGTCTGAGCATAAGGGGTGAAGATTAGATGCCTGGAGAGGCAGGGGAGCTAGGCAGACAGAGGCAGGCAAGCTTCAAGGAGCAGGTGGCCCACAAGGTCAGTCAGGCCAGAAGTAGGACTCAGAGGGATCTCAGGGAGAAGATGAGGGGAGCACCATAGATTTAGGGAGCAGGACTCCAGGGTTCAGGAGACCAGTAAGTTATCAGAGAGGGGCTGAAATATGGACAACACAGAGGTGGGCAGGAACTGTTTGAGTTCTTTCATATACCCCGTCACACAAGAGTGGGCAGGGACTTAAATACATGGGCTTGAGAACCTTGAAGATAGCATGCTAAGTGAAATAAACCCGTCACAGAAAGGCAAATACTCTATGCTTCCATTGATATGAGCTATCTAAAATAGCCCAATTCATAGAATGAAAGAATGGTGGTCCCTGTCGGTGGGGGGGGGGGGGGAAGAGGAAAGGGAGTTACTTACTAACCAACAGGCACAAAGTTTCAGTTAAGGTGAATGGGCTCTAGGAATCTGCTGCTCGACATCACACCTATAGTTAACAGTACAGTATTGTGCACTTTAAAATTTGTTAAGAGAGTAGATCACATGTCAAGTGTTCTTACCACAAATACATTTTTTTGAAAAAATGCATGGATTTGAGCCAAAAAGGTACATGATGAGTTTGATTCAGGCCTGGTGGGAAGTTCATACAGTCAGAGGTGTTTGGGAAAGAAAACTAAAACACCCGTGGCCAT
>VMDR010007894.1:10486-38743 GCA_007922815.1 Macrotus californicus
CCTCTATTCCTTCCCATATTCTTTTCCTCCCCTTCTGCCCTTTATGCAATTAATTTATTTCTACATTTGTCTCCTGATGTCTTTCTCTTCCTGACTTTTATATGGTCAAAGGAGGCCTATGGAGAAATGGGAGGAATAGAGCCTCAGAAGCAGGCCACAGACAGTGGAGGTTCCATGTAGGACAGGCTGGTAAGAACCACATTACCAATGTCTGGGGTAGGAGGTAGAGTCCAAGGGTGGCTCATATTCTGGGGAATGAATCTTAGAAATATCCCTTTGAATTGACTCAACTGTTTATGGAGAAAAACAAAAAGAATTAGAGAAGAAGACCCTGCCAATGAACTAGCATAAAAAGAGAGATGCACTAGAAGTAGAAGAAAGTAAGTGGCTAAGCTGATGCCCATCCCCTGGACAGCAGTGGGCGCACCAGCCACAGGGTCCAGCTAGTCACAGCATCTTACTCACTGCATCAAGGAGGTACATGGACCAAGGCTCCATCATTTGCTTGTCCGTGCACTCTTATGCCTTCTAAGTTGTGAGTGCTAGGCTAAGTCATGGGAATATACTTAGGAACCAGGAGATTCCTACCGGTTGGCAAGTGATGGTCAAGAACCTCTGTGTAAGGGTACTTTGTGCAAAGGCCTGGAGGAAGCATGGGGACAAATGAAAGCTGAGAGGGGACACAAAGTGAATTGCAGTCATGGTCCTGGTCATCAAATTGGTTGAAGGCACAAATCCGGACGAAAGAGTTTGGTAGGACAACTTGGAGAGAACTTTACTTTTCTAAGCAATAAATTCTCCCATAGAAAGAGATTTCACTGTTTAAAAAAAAAAAAAAAAAATGCTGGCTTTCCTGAGTATTAGGATCCGCTGACACCTTTGACCAGAAATCCAGAAGAGAGCTAAATTTCACTGAAAACAAAATGAGGTATTCAGTGGCTACTTTAAGGAAAGGTCCAGAGAGAGAGAGAGGGAGGCCCACAGGCCCATGACTAAAGAGGAACTTTAAGAAGAGTAGGGGAAATCTTGGTCTTTTTTTATTGCTGGGTGTCATATCATGTCACTTTCTCCTTCATCTTCCCATGAAGGTGTAGTCAGTTTCCCATTGCCTACTAATGCTTTGGGGCATGGATCTGTTTTGAGAGGATGTGATAAAGCCTACAATCTCACTTCCAAATGGTCATAGGCAAAGGTAGTGGATTCTCATATGAGAAAAACTGTATATGAGTTACCCTGAAGACATATCTTTGGCAATGCATGAGTAAGTTTAGATGTGAAATACGTGTGCTCAGGAAGTTCAGAGTTCAGGAAGTAATCTGAGGATGGGTGGATAATTAGGCATTCCTCCTAAAAAGTAACAAATTTTGAACTAAATGTCCCTTGGGAAATAGATTCAGGTCACAAAAATACAAGGATACTCGTGTAACTTCATAGAGACCCAAAATTACACATATTGCTTCCTGACCTCAGCTCAAGACAGAGACATGTGCATAGGCAGACACACATATGCACTCAGCCATGCCAACACCTACCGTAGAGGGAAGTACAGGCATGCACCAGATCATACATTCTTTACACATAACCAGATACCACTTAGCATCTTTCAGTCTGTGCAGAAGTGTCCACTGCTCTCACTGAGATGGTTGTGCAAAAAAGTGGTTCATTAGTATTAAAACTGCATCACTGCCAAAATGCAGAAAAGTGAAATTCATAACACATTAGATATTTTTAGTGGAAGATGCAAATGCATAACAGAGAAGGTTGGGCATATGTCCCTTGAAACCATTAGCTCATGAAGCCTAAGGCAGGTCTAGATCTTTCACAGAAAAAGGCTATTCAATCTAAATCAACATCCAAGCTCTTCTTATCGAAGTCAGAATGGAGGCTTTCAAGGACACAAATAGTCAACTCAGAAAACAAGAAATACAAATAGCTCATGAAATATATATATATTAAAAATCAGCTCTGGCCACTGTGGTTTGGTTGGTTGGAGCATCTCCCAATAGACAGAAGCGTTGCAGGTTCAATTCCCGGTCAGGCTACATGCTTAGTTTGCCGGTTGGGTCCCTGGTCGGGGCATATATGGGAGGCGACCAATTGATGTTTCTGTCTCATATTGATGTTTCTCTCCCTCTCTCTCTCTCCTTCTCTTTTCCTCTCAAAGCATGTCATCAGGTAAGAAAAAAAAAAAGATTTTTTTAATCAGCTTCACTAGAAGTTAAATGTAAATTAAAATGACATGATACCATGTTTTGTTCTCATATGCAAAGTTTAGAAAGAATTAGAAAAGTTTAGTATTGGTTCAGAAGGGAGTGTGGAGAAATAGACTCTCTCCTACAGTACTAGGGATTGCAATTTGGTAGATAACCCTCACAGGATGCCACGTCCACCAAAAGCCTGATATGCGTGCATACCCCCATCGGTAATTCCACTCTTAAGACTATGTATCTTAATGGAATGCACAGATAAGTGCATAAAGATGTATACATAAGGATTTCCATCATACTGGTCTTTAAAATTATGAAAAATTAGAAACTACTTCAACATCTAGCAAAAATTATTAAATAAAGTATGATATCTATTTGCTGAAATACTGTCTCACTATTATAGTAATAATGTAAGGTTTTATGGCACAGAAAAATGTTACAACACATAGCAAGATGTTGTAAATGAGAAAAGCGGACTCCATACAACATATCACACTTTTTGCAATAACAAAACTAGTTAATGTGTTTGGTAGTTAAACCAGAATAAAAACTGCATAACATTGGTGGATCTTTTGGCTGCTAAATGATATCTAGAAAAATGTCTGGCATTAAATAGGATCTTAATAAATATTTGTTAATTAAATGAATTCATGCTTACTATGCACTAGGTACTGTTATAAGCACGTGGTACAATATTTCCCTCTCACAACAGCACGGTGCTCTAAGTGTTAGTGTGAACTCTACTGAGCCATGAGGAAGCACACATAGGATAAGCACCACTGCCTAGGTCACCCAGCTAAGAGCAGGTGGTGAAGCCAGGATTCAGACTCAGGTAGCCTACATCCAGAGAATTCACTCAAACACTTTCCTACACAACTATGCAGAGAAAAGTCTGCAAGGATATGCACCAACACATCAACAGCAGAATTTGGGCAGTTCTGGGTGGTGGGATTACTCAATATCTTGTTTTCCCTTCTTGCTTGTCAGAGTTTTCTAATTTCTCTGCAACACAGATGTGAAAATCAATTTATTTTAACTGTAGATACATATTGCTTGTAAATAACATGCAAATGTCTTTAATGGATACTTTCTCTGACCAAAAGCAGAAGAAAAGTAGAACAGAGGAGAGGGATTTAAGAGAGAGAGAGAGAGAGAGAGAGAGAGAGAGAGAGAGAGAGAGAGAGACAGAAAAGATGAGGAACAAGTAAAGTGAAGAGTGGTTCTCTATCTCCAGGCCTGAGGACCTTTTTGAAAGATAGATGTTCATGTTTTAAAACAAGGTAGAAAATTGTTTTTCTGCAAGCTCCCCAATTTCCCATGTGTCCTTTTCTGTGTTCTTTAACCCAGGAGGTTGACACTTCCTTGGGGTTGCTGCTCACCTGGACAACAGACACATGGTGCCATCTCCAGGTAGACCTTGTCATTCAGGTGCTGTGGTCCAACAGACGTTTCCTGAGTCCTGTGCTGGGCAGTGGGTGGGCATGAGGGGTACAACTTGAAGAGGTACAGCCTCTGCCTTCAAGAAACTCAGATGTTGTTGGGGAGACAGACAAACTGAAAACACCCTATGTAATATGGAGCTAAAAAAGGGAATTCAGGATGTTACAGGAGCACAGAGGGGTGGTAATTTCTGTACCACCTTATACTTAGCTCTATCTTAGAGCTCATTTCCTTTTCTACTTTAATTGTGGGCTTTCTCGTCTATTTGTTCAACAGACTATGAGCTCCTTGAGGACTGGCGCTGTATCTTGTTCACATTTATGTCCCAGCACCTGGCACACAGTAGGCTGTTTAATCAGCTGCTTTGCCTAAATGGTTATCTCTATACGGAGATGATTCTTCAGCTTGGCTCACTGAGGATCAGGCCAAGGGAGAAGGCACACGAGGAGAGAGTACCCTAGAAATCTCTATGGCAGAGATAAAATGAACCAGGTGAACAGACAAAAAGAAGAAGGAAGGATTTCCTAGCCTGAGTAAACACAAGTGTGAGACTGAGTTAAGAAACAGCTGATTTGTTCCAGTCAAAACAGATGTGGCTGCAGCAGAGATGAGTCATGAAGGGCCTTTTAGTCACACTAAGTTCAGATTTTATCTTGCAAGCTATGAGGATTCCAAAAAAAAGGAGAGATGGGGTCAGATTTGGTTATAGGAAAATCACTCCGGTATCACCATGGAAGGTGGAAGAAAAGGGGCAAGGCAGAGGCAAGGAGGTCAGTGACACAGAAGGACTGCTCTCAGGAAGCAACAAGGACACAGTGAGGACCTGGATGAAGGCAGGGGCTTCAAGGCTGGAGAGAAAAAGACACCCCAACATTATTTTCCTCCAGACCAGCTTGACATCATTCTTGCTCATGCACATGCATGCGAAACAGTTAAAAACTGACACTTGAGTGTAAAAAAGGCAAAGACTGTCTTAAAGACCTAGCCACAATGCCTGCTCAGCAGTACCAATCCCCCAAGGTTTCACACCCCACTAGCACCTTGGAGCGTACCCCTCCCACAGGCAGGAACGAAGACATCCAGGCAGCCAGAGAAACACTCAGAAGCAGCAGCAGAGCGGGGGGAAAGTGCATTACAGAGCCCAGCATCTGTGTCTAGCAGCTGCCAAGCATCCTCCATGTGTTCATGCAGCTGTCGTGTGATCGCAATGGAAGACGAAACAGAAGGGCAAAGAGAACGTTCCGCAACAGACTCTGAGTGCCAAGTAGGTAGGTGCGCTCTGGGGCAACTGAGGCTGATCCACTGGATGATTCTAGGAGCTGCTGCTTGGACAATTGCCATGCAGAATCCTTAGGTAGCCAGATCATTCCTGGGCCTGTGCATAGCAGGATACTGGTCACCACCCCTGAGCCAGGTGACCCAGGAAAGTGGAGAGTAGAGTTGCCTCACCAGCTTCCTTAGTTTAATTTCAAGTCCCCAGGCTCCATCTCTCAGAAGATATTGAATGATGTATCACTTTGGGTTCAAATTTGTGAGTCAAAGCTAAGTATGGTAGGAGAATTAAGTTCATGACCTCCTTACCACCAGATTATAACAGAGATAACCCAGGGTATCATCATTCAACCAAAACTGGGAATTACTAGTTTTGACACCCACCTGGGGGCAGCTGGAGGAATGCATGATGTTGATTATCCCACTCATGTACCCATTAGTTCAGAGATTTATTAAGTACCTACCAGATACATGAGAACATGCTAGGCTTTGTGGCAGCCAAAAGAGATGATGTCTGGAATGTTTGTCATGCTATGCACTTACAGAGAAGTTCATCCATTCTTTCTTTCTTTCTTTTTTTTTTTTTTACAACCAGGGATAATATATAGTCATTTGCACGGTACAGACATTCCAGATATTTACAGCCATTGACTGTTCTGATTGGCCAGTTCCTTTGTTACAATATAGCCTTTTGAAGACCACCCCTTCCCACAGCAGTGCTGCAAGGTCATATTTCCATCCTCAAAGTATCGCCTCCTAGTGAACGGCACAGCCAGCATTGGAACTCCTGAGGGGCCTACAATATAGTTAGAAGAGGAAGGTATCAGAGAGCTATGAAATAATTCCGTGGTAACATGCAGCAGGTGCCTGACTGTGTGGGCCAGAGGGTAAAATAAAAAATCAGGGAGAGGTCATCTGGCACTCAAGGCAAACTTGATGACGGACTTCATTGTGTGGTGGGAGTGTGGCAACTGAGACAGGCCTGGAAGGAAGGAATGTGGGATGTGAATTTGGACTGAGCTTTGGTCATGGTTGTGAGGGTTGAAGACAGAATCCCTGGGTTCAAAACTCGATTTTCCATGTATAAAATGAGGATGGCTACAGTGGTGTCTACTCAGGGGTTGTTCTGAGGATGAAGAGATAATCTAGGTAAAGTGCCTGATGTAGAAGGTGCTCAATAAATGGCTGGTGCCCTTCTTTCAGTCCCCTTTATACAGGGTGAGTGGTAGATGGCCCAGCTTCCTTCTGCAGAGAGTCTTCATTGCCCTCATATTACATCCAGGATTCCGCATTGCAAGCAAGAGAAAGCACCTCTGGCTGATGACGATCTGTCAACAGCTACCCAGAGAAGGCATTCACTGAAAGGCAATTCAAAGAATCACCAGAAAGGCCAAAGAATCAGGTAAGAAAGGGGACAAGAGCCAAGGGAACCTGTGCAAAGCCATCCCTGCAGAACAACCTGGTAAAAATGACATTGCTTGTGCTTGACAGAACTCCTCAGCCGTATGTGACAGTGGACACTGCTCTCAATGCCTCTATAGCCACTGGCCTGAGTACCCTACTGTATCTTCCTCTTAGTTCTAGAATCCAAGCCTGAGAGGGGGCATCTGACTGGTGGGTCTAAGGTACATGCCCTCAACTAGCTGCCATACCAGGCAGTGGAAAGCTGGCTTCTAAAAGTTCAAGTTTTCCAAAGCAGATGAGCCCAGCCTCCAACAAAGATTCATGCAGTAGCCCCGGCTGGTATGGCTTAGTGGATTGAGCACCAGCCTGAGAACCAAAGGGTCACCAGTTTGATTCCCAGACAGGGCACATACCTGGGTTGCTGGCCCGGTACCCAGCAGGGGGTACGTGAGAGGCAACCACGCACTGATGTTTCTTTCTCCCTCCCTTCTCCTCTGTCTAAAAATAAAGAAATACAATCTTTTTTACAAAAATATTCATGCATTAATGTAGGGTCCACACACTGGAAAAGGGTTCAAGTGCTGAGCAGCTTAAAAACAACAATTGTCCAATGCACCTGCCAGGCCCCCACCCAGGCTCCTGCCCACCTCTCATCCACAGCCTAGGGCTTCCTGACTTCGGACTTCACAATCTAGCAATACTAAAGTGTTCTTACTTGTCCAATGCACTGTGCTCCGTCAGGCCTCTGAGTAGATTTACTTATTGCTCTTTATCTTTTCTCCTCTGCTCCTTCACCTGCTTGCTATCTGTGCTTAAACCTCCAGGGCAGACCCTACAACTTATTCAGCATTGTATTACCTCACCTAATGTATCTGTAGTATTCACTCACTCAATGGTTATTAAATTGAATCATTTGACTAAAGACTGGGACTATATTTTCTTAACTCAAATTTGAAAACAAGTCTGAGAAGTCCAAGGGCACCTGGAGCTGAATACATTAGATCGGAAGCAATCCTAAAAGCGTAATTCCAAACTATTGGAAGCGAAGTCTCAGGAAAATAAGCATCCAGAGTTCTCATCGCCTGGTTCAACTCTCAGCCCCACTCAAACACCCCTTTCTGTTTTTCCAAGCAAACAATGTCTGCTTTCCAACAGCTTCACCCCAAACCTGCCCATTATGGCGCTTAGTTTGCCTTCAGTAACTGTCTCCCCTCCTCTCTCACAGATGCAAACCCTGGCACGTGGTTGTATAAATAAAGATGGTATATTTTCCAACCTCCCTTGCAGCTACATATGATCGTATGAGAAAGGCTTGGCCAACAGGATGTGAGTGGAAGCCATGTAAGCAACTTTGAGTTATGTCCTTAAAAGGAAAGATGTGCTCCCTTCCCTATACCTCCCCCTTCCTACTGTTTTCACTGTAAATATGGTGGTGAGACCCCTGGATAAGGCAGGTGTGAGCCCCTGAAAGATCTCAGAGCGCAAAGTCTCCACACGGGCAGTGGAGGACCTTCTTCCAGACTGCTCCATGAGGAAGACATTTGCATTTTGTTTAAGCTACTGTTATTTTGAGTTTGTTACACACAGCTGAACTCATAGCCTAGCAAATATTACTAATTAAACTTGAAATGCAGCCATTTTTCTCATCATCAGCATATACTCCTGGCATCTAGAAAGCTAGGAAATGATCTGTGTGTGGTAGGACTTCAGAGTTCCTGAGTAGATCTCTCTCCCCTGCCTCAAGCCTTTCTCCACCCACTGTCCTGGAGCTTCCTGAGGGCTTGCTCTAAAAAAAAAAGAAAAACAACAACAACAACAAAAAACCGAGTTTCATTCCCTGTTAAAATATCAATAATCTGAGGAGGGATAACATTTCCTGTTATCAGTTTTCGTACCCACGAAAGACAAAACTGAGATAGTTCTGCTAAGAAGGAAAAGGGTTTAGAATGAAAATGTGGAACCACTGAAAACCTATAAGCCTCACAAATTTGCTTGACATTGGCCTTAGGATAGATCCAAATACTTGCACAGAGACCCCTCTCCCTTCCAGTTGTGAATACCTCCTGGTTCAATACCCTGATCGCCCCTCAGGCAGGTCTCACACCATCTTTGGTCATGTTGAGGAGAGTGGACTTGCCAGGCAAGGGACCCTACCCTCTGGGGAGGAACCACCAACATTGTCAGGTGAGTCCCCCAAGTCTCCTGTGCCCCACCCATGGCAAAGGAGCAGGAGGGGGGGGGGGTTCCTTGGGACAAGGAAAGCAGTGCCCTTCCTCCCCCCTACCCTAGGTTTCTGGCTCTATTGGATGACACTGCCCTTCCCCCTTAGCCCTTGATTGAGTAGACAGTCTAATTTAGCTACCAGTCACTTTTCTTTCCATTTTGGGATCTGGTGAATTTTACAGTCGGCAGTTGACTCGGCATGCCCCACAGTAAAGGAACCTCTATATTCTGTTAATCTCCATAGCTTTAGGGAATGTTTTCAATGGCATTTGGTGATTAAAAGCAAGATGCACTCGTCCTATGATAAAGAAACTAATGATCAAGGCCCTATAGTAGCTTTTTAATATTACTGTTAAGTCACAACACTCTCCCTCTACTTTTTATTCATGCAAATGAAGTGCAAATCAAATAAAAGCAAACTGTCTGTCAGCAGGTTGGTTTAAAATACCAGATTTCTTTTTTTTTCTTCCCTTTTAAATAAAGAGCAAACAAGGACAGAAAAGAAACAAGATGGTGCCTTTAGTGTTTGTTTTAATAGTTTTGTTTTTTCTTTTTCTCTCCTCCTCCTGCAGTAGGCCAGAAAGTCACAAGGTAAGTGTTTTCCATTCATATCCCTGAGCTGTAGGTATTTGGAAATGATAAAAAAAATGCACTTTTTTTGTTTTCCCTTTTTATTTGGAGACCTCCTGTCAAAGTGCCCAGAAAAATGCTTCTGGAGCAGATGGAGAAGGCACACGAAGCCGTGCTGGGAAACTGCGTTTCCAGAAACGAGTTCTGTGTCAGCCCAGTTCTTCAACAACCAGAGATGCCCAGGGGGCCCACCACGCCACCCTCGGTGCCCTGCACCCGAGTCCAACGGGACCCTTAACTCTTGGTCATCCCTGGTATTTATTAATTTGGCGCCTGCTTCTAGGGACCCCATATTTTTCACCTTGAAACCGGCAAGGCTTTGAATCTAGAGGTAGCAATCACATCTGCAGCCAAGTGGACGGGGTCCCTCCATGGAGCCAGGCATGATAGGTAGCCCCAGAAAAACAGCTGTTCAAGAAGAACAGTTGCAGGTGTCTGCAAGCCTCTTGAACTTGGTGGGAAAATTCCTGACACTCCACTGATTGTCTTGTGGTGTCAGAGACTGTTGTCTTACTGCGGGTGTTGTGATGGGTATTATTCAATTATGCCTCCAGACCGAGGGGCCTGAGGGGAATGGCCAACAAAGTGATCACCAACAGTGCCACTCCCATCCCCCCACTGTGCCAATGGGTCTGATTAAACAGTAGTCAGCCCTGTTGGGGTCTCTGGAAAGGGCCAATAAATAGCAGTCCTCTTCACTGGAGATCTGAACAAATGGATGAATGAGACACAGGTGTGGAAGACGGAAGCCAAAATAAAATCTTTGTCACCAACAAATGCCCCCTGGAAGGACACTGATGTGAGAGGCCCAGAATTAGGCAGAATTGCCCTCCTGGACACATGCAAGTTAATGAAGCTGGTCTGATCAGTGCACAGTGGGGACCGAACGCTTGCGTCTTGCAGCAGGTGAATAACTCCCCAGAAGGAAAGGGGGAGGGGTGGGCCAAATGCGTTCAGTTTGTTTTTCCTAAATGTACTAATCAGATAAGTCATTTCCCTGGAGCAAGAGATGGAGAAGGTCCAGAACCCACACCTTTTACTTAGAGAGAAACAACAGGAGAGGGCAACAAGCTGCCCCTCCCCCGTACCATCGTGGCAGTGAGGAAACGGACAACGAGCTGTTAGGAGAAGAGATTTCATTTATGATACCCAATTAGTAAAAGGCAATGTCAAGTCTGTAGACTGCCGAGCCCAAGGGCAGCATTCCGTCTATGGAGACTGACTCTCGGGGACGAGGGGGGCGTCATCATCACTGTGGCCATCGGCCATTTCCCACCCTTCACCACATGCCACATCCTTGACTAATGTCTGCCAGTCCTCTCCTTCTCTAAGCTGATGCTTAAAGCTGCCCACCCAGTATCCTCACAGAAGACTCATGTCAGAGAAAATACTCCCAAGTTCCTTACAGCTCACCTTACACGAGAGCATGTTCTGGAGGCCTCTGCAGATGCTTCATAGCCCAATCCAGCCCTACTGGTCTTGGCCTCTTCATAGACAGCAATACTTCCTTCACGCTGACACTGGAGAAGAGATTTCAGAACAGAAATTACATTTATTAAAGGTATATATTGTTGAGATCATTGTCCATTGTGTTATTCAGTTTCCTGAAAATAACACACACACATACACACACACACACACACACACACACACACACATACCTCTTTTAGCCATAGAGTTGTGGTATTTTTCTTGATTAGGATACTCTTTGCTTCAGGTCAATATAGTTCATGCAAAGTTTGTTATAAATCATTTCACTACGTTGTGTTCCCCTTTTTGGTCTGGCCCTCAGGAAAGTCAAAACCAAATTTGTGGTTCAATGTCAATCGAGTGGAATAAAATGTTCACGTCTGTGTGTCTGCAGATTTTCCCTCTTTGAAAACGTTCCCTCTTACCATATTCCTGCCCTGTGTCCTATTTATATTCTCAAACAACAGTATTTGTTTTCTGTTTTACAATAGACTGGGTATTCTTGCAAGAAATCATAAATTCCAGGAAAGACAGAGACAAATAAAATGCATCCTCTATTTTCATCATTAAATGTACAATAAACACATTGTTAAGTTTCATAAAAATATTCAATAAATGCATATTACCTAGGCTTTTAAATTTTAGAATCAAAACATAAAATTTAATTTTATATAAATTTGCAAATACCTAACCGGTTTTCATCTGCCGTCTAAAGCCAAATGTAAACAATTATAACAGATTTTCTCTTTAAGTTTGCTGACTTACAAATGATCAATTACATTCTATTTTTCAACACAGTGACTGATTTAAAGTTATTTTCTTTTATCACAAAGGTAATTCATAGTGTTAATAGAAGCAGTCAAAGAATGAGGCATTTGACCCAGGTTAATTCTATTTCATTTCTATAAACATATTTTAGATTTAAAATCATTAAGTGCTTTATTTTGCCACTGTATTTGCCATGCAAAAAATATTTGCAGTTAGCAAACTTTGCTAAAAAGGTCCTCGTGAAACGCGTCTTCCAAAAGCTCTCGCTGTTGGCAACTCCGGCCAAATTTAATATCCTTTATATTCCGTTGCCTTTGAGATTGGAAGGGATTTTTTTTGGTTCTTGTTTTGGTTAATGTTTTCCCTCAGAAATGTCAACTGTTGCTGTCATTCTTATCAAAGTAGGTTATCTCATTGTTGGTTCACATTGACCAAGCTTATTTCTTGCAAAATATTTTTTAATAATCCAAAGTCCAACCACTACACCAGTTATTATCAGTCTGGCCTTTAAAATCAGAAGTAAAAGGGACAGAAAATGAGACCATTTAATTTTTTATGTCTTCTTCCCTATTCCACTCTTATATTTATAGAGAGTGAAGAGAAACTGGTAAGGGTTTGGATGTTTTTGTTAATTTTTTAAAAAGATGTCAGATATATGGCAATATTTATTTGAAAAAGAGAAATAAGAGTTTTTAGCATTCATCTAGCATGTCACACACTTGATAGTCCTCATTCATTTCTTCACCCATTTATTCACCAAAGGAAGATCGCACCCGCTCTCTGCAGACATCAGCCTGTGAGCCGCCAAGGGCAGAGCAAAGCCCTATCGTGGAGGAAACCAGAGAAACAGAAGCCAGAACACTTGTCCCTTGGAAGCCAACAGGCTACTCTAGGAAACACGGCCCACCCAGCTCCTACCACACAGTCAGGGCTACACTGATGCAGGTCATGTTAAGCTCTGCCCACGAAAACAATTTCGGGTCTCTAATTCAGCAACATACCAACATGTCCACATGAATACAGATCGACCTGAGAAGCTGTGGGCTGAGGCCGTGTGCAGTACTCAGAAAGCAAGACCGTTAGAACCTGCTGAGTTAGATTCATCCATTTTATTTCAATAATGTTTTCCCTGGGTAGTCACTCCTATTTTTGCCCCTAATATTGTGAAGAACTTTAAGAATGCAGGCCCTGGAGCTAGACTACCCAGATACTTTTAAGCTGAAGTATACATGACATAATGCTAAAAGGCAGGATCTTAAGAAGACTGCACATTCAGCCCGATGAGTTTTAGTAATTGCACACACCCATGTAGCCACCCCTTAAACGGGATACAGATCATTTCCATCACCCCAGAAATTCCCCTATGTGTCTCACCGGCAATCACTTTCTATTACTACAGGTTAACTTTGTCTGTTCTAGAACTTCATGTAAACAGAATCAGAGGGCACGTGCTTTTTAAATGTTTGGCTTCTTTCACTCAAATTGTGTTTTTGAGACATTATTGCATTTATAGTGGCTTGTTCCTTTGTAATGCTGAATAGTACCCCACGACACGAATAGATTACTGTTCATCCATTCTCCTGTAAGGGGAAATTTGAGTTCTTTCCAATCTCTGGCTATTATGAATGACTGAGATGGCTATCATTATCTTTCTACCAGTCATTTTTGTGTACACATTTTCATTTTCTTGAACGTATACCTTGAATTTGGTATTTCTGGGTCATATCGTAGATACATGTTCAACCTTTTAAGAAACGACCAAGTAGTTCTCCAAAGCAGTTGGGTTGTTTTACACTCCAACCAACAAATACATCAGAGCTCTGGCTGCTCGCATGTGGCACTGAAGTCTGTTGGGATTCGGCCATTTTCATGTGGGCGAAATAGCAGCGCACTAGGGTTTTAATTTGTATTTCCTTGGTGACTAATGGCTTTTCATCTACAAACAGCAAGAAGCAGATGAAAAGATGCTTGTCTAATTGTTTCGGTTGTCTTCTTATTGCTGGTTAGTAGGAGCTCTTTTTATATCATAGATATGAAATCTTTGCCACATAGATATCTCGCAAGTATTTTTCTTCTCGGTCTGTGGCTTGAATATGCATTTTCTTAATGATGGAACAGACCTCGCTTGGTCTCTTCTCCCAGTTAACTTCTCTAGGGAGGGATTTAGAAGTATAGTCCTTCTGATATCATTAATAATCAGCCTTTTCTTTTCATCAGATAAAAAAGGCATTTCTCTCGTTCTCTATCCACTCTCTGTTCCTGGGTTTATGGTCTGTGCTGGGCTTGATATGCCCCTAAAATCACCTACATATCCCTAATCTGAATTCATTTCTTTATTCGCTAAACACACATAGCACTTTCTTTACGGGTCTCTTTACTTTCTATATTAATAGTTTACGTGTGTTCAACCCAGACCTCTCTTGCGCTCCTGACCAACATAACTGCCAAGGACACTTAGTGTGTCTATTTGGACCCTTCACACTATGCAGCCTCCAAATGCAATTCTTTATTCTACTCCTTGCAAAGATAATCCCTTTTTGGGCTTTCTGTCATGGTGGGGGGTACCACTGTATACCAAGTTCTTAGTCCAGAAACCTCGGTGTTTTTTGACTCTCTTATCCAGTCCCTCAGCCAAGGCCATTGACCTCCCGACCTTCCAGGCTCCACCCCGAAGGTCTTGAATTGATCCTCTTGTCACCGCCCTATGGCTGCAACCCAGTCCAGTCACTGTCATGTCTCTTCTACATTCCTGTTTCGACTCTGTCATCTTTCTCCCACTACCATCCAACTATGTCATCTTTCAGGTAGTTTCTAGAAAGTGCCAAGATGTCTCTTCTCAGGTCTTGGCCTTTGAAATTTCCTTTGCCTAAACCACTCTCCTTTCGGGCATCTGAAATAGCCACCCACCCTGATACTCTCTATCACAATACCCTATTCATTCCTTTCTTAGGATTTATTCCAAATTGTGGTCACATTCCCCGTGTTTCTCTCCCCCACTAAGATGTAAGTTCCAAGAGCGAGGTCTCCATGTTTTTCTGTTTTGCCGGTATATCTCCAGGATCCAGCAAAGTGCCTGGCGCATAGTAGGTACTTAACAGGAATTACCAAAGGAAGGAATGTTTCTCTTACCAGTTCAAATCTAAGATCATGTCTTTTGAATTTTCTATTCACTCCCAAAGCATTGCTTTGCTCCAATGGGTGTTATAAAAGTCTTTTGCAAACAGTATCATCTTTCCCAAATCAGCTTTCCTGATCTCGCTTCCTAACTCCTGCAATCTTTCCATCCCCTAGCCCATCTATGCTCCACAGCGCAACCCCAAACCTGTTGTTTCTCTTATAGATCTATGCACTGCATCTGCAGAGCTGTAGCTACAAGATACCAAATAATAAGCAAAAGTAATTTTTGGCAGATTCAGTGAAATTGGTGATGAAAAACCAGCTCCGTAATGGAGCTGAGTAACCAGCACCATCAGACAAGAGACCAGGTAGAAGATAGACATTGGGTCTAGACATAAACGCTTGCCATTTCCTGTACCTTCCTCTGCCTGCTGTCACTCTCCCCTCCTGCAAGGGTGTTTGAGTCTGATCCTCTCAGCCAAGGGGCAGATGGAGAAATTGTTTGCAATTGAGATGAGAATATTTTATCAGACTTCCTACAAATGGGGTCCACTGAATTTTAATCTGCCAGCAAAGCGCTGACAAAAAAGAAGATAAAGTCTGAACAGGACATCCTGTAAGGTCTCCTCAGGAATTAGTGTGTTTTGGGTCAACATTCAGTCGATAGATGATAAACTTCCAAGGGCAACTGGGAGAGCCCTGAAACAGACACTTCCCTGGTCCCTCCAGCCTCCCCGTGAAGGCTGTATGGCAGAAGGGAACCTGGGTCAGGAGCCAGGAAGTCTGTATTCCAGGCCTGGATCTGGCCCTGACTCCTTGGGTCACCGTCTGTGGGTGATGTCACTTTTCCATCTCTCAGTTACTCCATCTGTACAATGGAAAGAACACATCCTATTTCACCCAAGTGGGTTATGAAGATGTTTGGAAATTAATAGGCCATATAGATAGATGAACCAAGAGCTGTTTGTAAAATTTATTATATTTTGTTCTTTTCTCTCTCATACAACTCCACAACAGACTCTGTACGATAGTAAGAGCTGCTGATGTTTACTGAGCAGTTACTATATGCCAGATATGTGCAAAGCGAATTTATATGCACAAAGTGCACTTCGTTGCACTTTGCACAAATTATCTCCTTGAAGTATTATTAGACTCAAAAGAGGATGCTTTTGAAAAAGGGCACAAAGATATGCAAGCTAGCATATGTTATTAATAGATAGATTTTAGTATTGCCTCAGAAAACACCTTCACGGGCAAATTGAAACCAAGAACCAGGCAACTATCCCCCAAAGTGCGCTGCTACCACCTCTGAATTACTCCCCCCAGCTCCGTCACACATAGACACAATATCTGTACACAAACACACATACAAGCAATAGTAATTGTCCAGATGTAGAGTTCACTGACTGTGTGCCAGGAACTGTGGCAAGTGTTTTACGTGTATTATTTCACTGACTCATCAACCTTTGGAATAGATACTACTCTTAGCCCCAAGATGATAACTCTGAGACATGGAGAGTAGCTTGCCCAAGATCAGAAGTGAGAGACAGAGCTAGAATTGGAGCCCAGTGTTTCTGAAATCCAGAATTTACTTTTCTATCCAGTACTCCATACTTCCTCTCAATGTATTCTCTTCCCATTTTAATATTTCTAAGTTAAGCTTTATAACTAATGTGTACATTGAACACAGAAAAATTTCTGGTACTCAGAAATCAAACAGTTGTTATGAAAACCATGGTACCTGAGAGCAAAGGAAATAGTGTGGGGACACACACACAACAGAGTACAGAAGGCACCAGCTTGCCAGTACCAGCCATGTGACCTGGGCCCAGCCACTTGGCCTCTCTTAGCCTCAGAGAGGCTAAGAAAATGAGAGAATTGAGCTAAATGATATTGAAATTTCATGCATGTGTAAACTCTGGTACAAGTGAGTATATAGGTTCATTCCCCAACCAACAGCCTGGCTGGTGCCCCAGTAGCTCAGGGAGAATAAAGGGGCGCACACAGGACCTCAGTCCAAGCGTGCTGCACATTCCTCTCAATGACAGACCCTTTCAGCAGCTCTCTGAAAACACAGGCTGGATCCAAGGTGCCTGTTCCAGCATCACTTCTGTTTACCCCACCATCAGGATGGTGTCATTTAGCCAGAGCCATCATTCACAGTCACACCAAATGGCCCATGGAAGAAAAGTTGGTTATAGTCGAAGAACAGATGACAAGTGACAGGCTCTGCTCCTGATTTTTCACAATAACAGAAGAGACCAGCAACTGCTGTGGTGGTCCAACACCCGAACAAACTGTTCCTTTCCAAGCAGACTCGGCCTGCCACTATCCGCTCCTCTGTGAGGGATAGGGAGCATCCCCGGTGAAGGTGTGCCTTCGTCTTCCCATGGATAACATCGAGAGAGCACACCTGGCAGAATAAAAATAAATCACTTAACTCCTCTGCATACCCAGTGCTGTCCAAGTAGGCAGAGCTGGCAAAGGCAGTCGTAAGAATGAGCTGAAGACCAGAAATAGAAAAGGGAAGAAAGGACAGCAGAAGTGCTCAACCAAAAATCAGCAAGTGGGGACAATGGAAATGACCTTGCCAATCCCCAGCCGGGTCCATTCTACGTGGCTTTATTTTGGCTAAGGAAAGGCAAAATGAGTCTTCTCCAGTGAACCACTGGACATGTGTCTGCTGCCTATGGGATGATCAGAAGTCCCAGTCATTGGAACTGGGAATTGTGGGACTTTTCCCAGCCTGCTCTGAGGAGGCAATTCAGTTCTAATGAAAATTTTCTGTTGAAAAGGTGGGGTCCGGTTTTAGCATTTTTTAAGATGGGTCATGTAAAATCGCTATGTGTGCACTTTTGATCTACAACAGTGGGGATATCGTATGATTCTACTTATTGCTTTGTGGGGCCACTGTCCTCGGTGTTGAAAATATAAAGAGAGATAAGACACAGTCGGACCTCAAGGGGCTGCCAGAAGAGAGCCCCTTCTGTAAAGAACTGGCGGCGTGCTAGTTACAACAGCCAAGCAACCCAAGTTCCCATCAATAGACGAGCAGATAAGAAAGCCGTGGTACATTTACACCGTGGAACACTACTTGGCTATACAAAAGAATGTAGTCTTACCTCATACAACAACATAAATGGACCTAGAGCATATTAGACTAAATGAAATAAGCCACCCAGAGAAGGACAAACACCAGGTGATCTCACTTACATGCGGAATCTAACAAACAAACCAAATAGAAACAGGCTCGTAGATATGCAGAACAGATGGACAGTTGCTGGAGGGGTTGGGGGTTGGAGGGTGGCTGGAAAAGGTGAAGGGATTAAGAAGTACAAACTGTTGGTTACAGAATAATGGCGGAGATGTAGCACAGGGAATACAGTCAATAATATCGTGATAACTATATGTGGGGTCAGGTGGGTACTTGAACCAGCAGGGTTCCACTCTGACAAGCACATGATTTTCTAAACACTCTGCTCTACATCTGAAACTAACACAGAATAATACTGAATGTAAACAGCAATTAAAAACAAAAGAATCGGCTGCCAGTTGGGGATGTTTGGTGTGACGAGAAAGACGTACAGAGAAAAATGAGGCAGGGGTGTAGAAATGCAGTGTTGAAGTTTGCTTCAAGGGAGTTTGCTCCTTTCGTTATCAGGAGTCCAGATCCAATGGAATCTGCAGGAAGCCCCCTTCCTTCTTGCCATCCGGGCACGTGAGGATCAGCCAGCAAACCCAGAGTCTCAAAGCAAGTGTAAGAGCAGGGTGAGTTCTAAACCTGCCAACCTTGACTAGTCTCTTTAGCATTTGTTATTTTTATGGGTCCCCGAATGCTTCCCTTGAATATTAATTTTCCTCAATTCTTTAAGTATATATTAGTTATTACATATTTTTGATTAATATTTGATGGCCGCTTCGGCTGCCAGGAGTACCTATAAATTTCCCAAGTGGATATCTAGCGCTAGGTAAGTGCGGGAGACCCCTTGTGTGAAGCAAAGACATCAATCATTTTAAGTCCCTGACTCCACACCTTAATGCCCAAAGATATATTGCTAAGAAGCCCATAACAAGTCATTAAAAATGAATGTCTTGTGGCAGTTTTCATGTCTGCAGAATTCAGCAGCAGAGGGAGGGGAACCCGGGATGCGGCCTAAGCCCAGAGAGCTCACTAACATCTCTTTGGGCATTTTTAAAAAAAAATTCCCCATTTCTCACTCCAGAACAAGCTTTATAATTTGTGAGGTCAAGTGCAAAATGAAAATGAAGGGCCCCTTGTTCAGAAATCAGTAAGCACTTTGAGACAGCAATAGCAATGCTTTAAACCAAGCAAGGGACCTTTCTGAGTGTGGGGCCCTGTGTGACTGTGACATTGGTCACACAACCAGGAAGCCAGCCCCTCCTCTCTCTCTGTCCCCCAGCACTCTCATCTCCCTCTGTCTGGAACTCAGCCTCTGTCTGTAAGCACTTTCAAAAAAACACAACAATAACAACAGTATTCCTTGAGATACTACAAGGGCACTCTATTTTCATAAACTTTTACTTTCATTAACCTGTGAGATCAGAGGGGTCTTTTCATTAATCTTATATGTATGAATTTTACCCCAATTTTACAAATGAGGAGACCGAGACTTGTGAAAGTTAATCTTTTGTGTCAATTTCACAGGACCATAGGATGCCCAGATCTTTCATTAAATCTTATTCTGAATGTGTTTGTGAGGGTGTTTTGGGACGAGATTAACATCTGAGTCAGTAGAGTGAGTAGAGCAGATTGCCCTCCCCGTGTGGGTGGGCCTCCTCCCATCAGTTGAAGACCTGAACAAAACAAAAAGACTGATCCTCCTCCTGCCTGACTACCTTCGAGCTGCGACATCAATTTTTTCCTGCTTTTAGACTCAAACTAAAAATCAATTCTTCCTGGGTCTTCAGCGGGCCAACTGCAAATCTTGGGACTTGTGAGCCAATTCTAATTAATAGATATATCATTCATAGACAAACAGATAGATATGTTGTATTGGTTCTATTTCTTTGCAGAATGTTGACTAACAAAAAGCTCATATCGATTAAGTAATTTGCCCAGTGTCTCAGAGCCGGTAAGCGATTGAGTTGTGATATGACTACAATAGACATATACCTGGAAATGCCTGAAGTGGTGTCGAATAAATGTGTGGACTTGGCCTGTTTGGGAAGACAGGACTAAATCCGTAAAGCAGGGCAGAAGCCCATAAACACCTTTCACTGGTCTGGGCAGAACGAGCTGAGCAGCTAAGTACAGAGGGGATGACACCAAGCTCAGGCCGGGTACTCAGGTGAAAAGATGGGGGAGTCCTGGGCTCCAGTCCCAGGCTGCTTCCAGCACGACGTCCCTGCCAGTCGAGCAAGTCCCTGCTCCCAGGCCCCCAGGCCCTCTTCTGAGAAGAGGGTGACTTGGACTTAGTGTCCTTAGTGAGGTCCCTTCCTTCTGAATATTGATGTTTTCATGGTTCATTTTTATGAGTTTCTGAAAAAAAACTGTTTAAGGTGAGAGATGCATTTTCTTTTTGTTCCTTGAGATGACTTTTGTTTTTGACTCACTGTAACATACCTTGTTGTGCTAAAAAAAAATTGTAGATTATGCCCTCCAATTGTACAGAGATTTGAAGAGGGTAAGAAAAGAGATTTTACTTCCTAAATACCAGTGATGCCCAGGGGACCTACTGCCTCAGGTTAAATTCATATATATTCACCCAAACTTTCAGTCTGATCTCTGCTCTACATGTGTTTTATTAGCCATCAGTGTTCTGAAAGTAGGTAGAATGAGGCAGAAGGCAGCTTCGAGGAAACCTGTATTGGACACCGACAGTGACTGTCCTCACCCGCTTTCCTAACCTACTGGAGAAGAATGAGTGAAAGACTCCGAGTGAGCAGGACATGGGAGGTAACCAACACTTGTCGAGCCCCTTAATTTGTGCCAGTCTCCGAAGATGGCATTTGATTTACATCATCTCATGACAACCTTGTGAAGCAGGAAATACCACTCCCACTTGACCGATACCAACGTGAAGGTTAGAGAGGTGAGATGACTTGCTCCTTGTTTTCCAGCTTCTGAGCAGGAGCAGAGCTCAAAGTCACACCACCCCTCCCCTCTGCAGCAGACATTCCCTGAAACAACCTGGTCTAAATCCCAGGTCTAAAAGGAAACACACTCTGGAATTGATTTGGACACACTGCACGTGTCCTGAAGCCACTGGTTTACTTTATCAAATATATTAGTCTTTGGTCCTTGTTTACCAATACTTGGGCCAGGTCAGGAAATTGAAGGTGAATAAACTCAACTCCCATAAAGGGAGTTTGTAATGGATATGATTCCAGTTTCACTCCTCTCTTGGGTCCCGGGTCCTGTTCCTTATCAAAGATTCCCAGGGCTGCACAGGGATCTTCATTCCTGTCCCCCTGTTGCTGGGTCAATCCACCTTCTAATGAGCCCATCAAGCATCTTCATCCTTGTTTATTGCAATCTTCAGCAAAGAAAACTCCACCTGCATAGATAAAATGTACCTGAGTTCCACCAATCTTACAAGACAGACTACAGCATAACTTTAGTCTGTCCTGCTGTGGTCTAAGGTTCTGTTCCCACAGGGTCCTGAGCATGTGGTGGACGTGACCTTGGAATTGCGGAGACGTAGCACAATGCACAGCCTGTCAGGCAACAGCAGAGACTGAGAGTTTCTCCTCTTCTGTCACACTTCCCACACAGCCTCACCTTTTCCCTACAGCTCTGCATCCTTCCAGCCCCTTTAACTTTCTCATTCACTTCCCTATATTTAGTCCTGTGGTAATTATGTAGACCACTGATTTTAAAACAGGGGCAATTTTACCCCCCAGGGATAACATTTGGCAATGGCTCGAGACAGTTTTAGTTGTCATAACTATGGGGGTGCTACTGGCATCTAGTGGGTAGAGGCCAAAGATGCCGCTAAACACCCCACAATGCACAAGACAGCCCCCACAACAGCCTTCTCCAGTCCAAATGTCAATTGTGCCATGGTTGACAGATCTTGATTTAGACCCAGAATGGCAAGTTTCTGCCACAAGTGCTCTTCCCCCTGCTCCCCCTGTGTCCTTTGCTGTCACATCTAGTTGATCAGGGCATTCACTCCCTCTGAGCCCAGTTCTGAACTCAGAATCCTCTCAACACAGGGCTCCAGGCAGCTGCTAGTAAGTGATAGGGGCCAACACGCAAAAGGAACTCCAGTGGTTGTCCTTGTGTTAGACCCGTTTTGTGTTAACCATATTTACCTATTTAGGTTGTAACCTTTTTGAAGCAAGGATCATGTTTTGTTTTGTTTTTAAGATTTTATTTATTTATTTTTAGCAAGAGGGGAAGGGAGGGAGAAAGAGAGGGAGAGAAACATCAACTGGTTGCTCCTTTTCCATGCCCCAACCAGGGACCAAACCTGCAGCCTAGGTATATGCCCTGACCAGGAATCGAACTGGCGACCTTTCACTTTGCAGGACGATGCTCAACCAACGGAGCAACACGGGTCAGGGCAGGTCGTGTTTTTTATACTCTAGAGTTCCCGATAGTTCCAAGATGAAGAAAGGAAATGACAGGCAGAGAAAGAGAAAGAAAGGGAAGAAAGGGAAGAAAATTAAAGAGAAAAGAAAGGCAGGAAAAGGAATAAAAGTGTAGAAGAAAAGAATGGAAAGTAGAAGGGCTAAAGTTCAAGACAAGGCACCACTGAGGTCAACGTCTCTGAAATCACTCTAGCAGCCCTGCGAGGAGCTTGCCTTGTACATTCTTCAGGTGACTCAGAGTGAGATGGGCCAACGCTGTGAATTTCCCTGCAGTCAAGAGGTTGACTCCCTGTCACGAGAACCTGGTCCCTGTGCTCCTTTGGTCATTGCAGTTGACCCAGGCTCACTATAAAAGTCCTCTGCCCTCATATCTCCCGGTCCCCCCACCACCCCCACGTATAGAGTGGTGAGAAAGAGCTGTCATTGCGTTGTCATTTTTCCCAAAGTCCACACAAAGTGCCCTGAAGAATGGGATTCAAGTTCTTCCCAAATGTGTGTCCTCCTTGTCTCGGTGTGGACTGCAGACTCAGGCATGGGCTCCCATCCCAGTTAACGCTGCCACTCTTGGCCGACGAGGATGGCATTTAGCTCAAACAAAATCTTGAACAGTGCTTACTGCTGATAGAGTCTTGATGGATAGATTTCCAGTGTGTTTACAGCTTAGATCTTCAGAAGCAATTTGGCAGGCCCTTCGTATTTAAGGGTTGATAGCGTTAAAATGGCACAACCACCTTTCTGTTTTGAACTCTTCCCTAGTAAGTATGGAAGTGTGGGCAAAAATTCTCATGGACACAAAGGGCACTCCTTAGAAATAACAAGCCTTGTTACTGAGTAATCAAAGTGATCAATTTGTTAGAAAAATACTCTTTGAAGGCACGTATAGTTTTTGGCACTGTGCATCTTAGGGTTTTTTTTTCTTTCAGCTCCACAGCATTGCCAACTAAACACCCCAGTGCAGTCTGCATTTCGGGGGCTTGCATGTAGCCCTACCAGCTGAACCTGCCTGTCTAAGGTACAAAGCGTCAGCTCAGTGTGGCTTCCTATGCTCAGCTCCCCCAGTGGCCAGACTCACAGCCCCCTCGCACTGATTTTTTTTTTTAATTTTCTTGAACGTATTCCTATTGTCAGAGTCCATCTGTTACGTCTTTTCATCGGTGGCATATTTGGGACTCCACGTCATGTGAAATTCTACAAAGGAAGCTTCTTTGTCCACTGTAAAATAAAGGGATCTCTCTTCTCCCCCCTGTCGGCAAAAGAGAGCTCTTTGGATGAGGTCCCAATCCCTGGAGAGAGGACATGGAGGAGGCAGGAAGAGACCGTCCTCTTCTGTGGATTCTTACCTAGTTCCTACTGCCTTTTCTACGGGGTGGCCCAGAAAAACACAAATAATTTAACCTCAGTGAACAACTAACTGAGCAACAGCATGCAGAGACTTCATGAAAGTTTAAAAGGATGTAGCTGAAGTGGGACTACATGTGAATTCAGCATTTGTAGGGCCGGGGCATTCTCTGAGAAAATTCTAGAGAAGTCACAGGGCCACCATGCCCTTCACTCCCTTTCCCAATGACTTCGGAGCTGCTATGTTTTGTGCCCCCTTTAATTTCCAGGCAACCAGGCCTATCAGGACCTGTGTGGGCAATGGCCCTGTGAAAGCAAAGGCATCTTTCATCACCTTTGCCTCCTGTAGAGAAGAAACTGGTTCTCATGTTTTCCCCAGCTCAGTAGCTCAGGGCTTTGCTAATCTTGCTGAACACTTCAGTTTTTAGATGGTATATCAATGAGGCATTCAAACAGAGCAGTTTATACACAAAAATTCTGTCTGCTTTGTAAAAGATTATCCTTTTATAAACACTCTGCAGAAAACATAAAAGCAAATAGGGGACAGCACATAGAACAGGAAAGATGTTAGCAGGGAGATTAATGCTGAATGGGTCGAAATGAATGGTGCTTACTAAAACGAGGTCCAGATACTTTGGCTGCAGTGAGACATAAATAATGGGAATGACACATCGTTTATTCGGGATAATGAGTTGATCCAAAGTAGAGGCCTAGGACAAGAGATTAAAGATTAAATATCCATCTCCTGATGAATATCAGTAGCCAACTTTAACCTTTTCCTTCCAAAAGTACAATTTTACTTGAACAATTATATGGGCTTATGCTACAGTAGAGAAACAGGATCCCTGGAAAACAACCCACATCACTTGAATCATTTTCTTCTCCTGGAGGACACTGTTCCACATTTCCAGACAGGAAGTACCATTTCATTTCTAGGCTATAAGCCTCTGGGTACCACTTTAAGGAAAGATTTTCCCCTCGATATTCTGCATTTGAGGACTCTAGCTTAGGGACTCTGCTCACATCTCCTTGTTCACTCATTTAACAATTGAGTTTTTCAAAAGGAAAACAAAAGTGAGACTGGCCCAACCCAATACGGATTTCACAGAGCTAGTGAGCTCCGTAGAATGGCAGAATGAGACAAGCCCTAGAAATCGTCTTGTCCAAACTCCCCAGGCCATAGTGAGGAAACTGAGGCCCGTGGCTAGGGTGTTTCCCAGCCACAATCCCACAGTGAGTTAGAAGCAGGGGTGGGACTATATCGAGGCCTTCTGGCTTCGAGCCCCTACTCCATCCACTGCAGCCTGCTGCCTCTATTCCCTCAATTTGGAAATCATGACCAAAGCAGCTTGCTGGGAGAGCCAGCACTCCACATGCTAAATTAAAGCTCTGAATTCATCAAAAAAAAAAAAAAAAGAGAGAGAGAGAGAGAAAAACCCTTATAATATTGGAAGTTCTGAAAAAATAAAGGTTGGAAACCAAAAAAAAAAAAGGGGTGGAGATGGAAGGAATTGGAGCAGTGGGGGCACATGTAGAAGAGGAAGGTGCAAAAGGAGCAGACAGCAGTCTCAGATGCTGGCCATGCCAGCCTCCAGCCCCTGGCACGATTTTGGAATGGTCCATTAGTGGCCCTTCCTTCTCAAGGGGCAAGAAGACACCAGGCAAGAAGTAATTGTGTGGCCTGCCCATTTCTTGGAGCCAAGCAGCTGGCCACTGTTCACAAACCAAGACCAGGAGGGTGTTTTTTGTGGCTGGTAGATACCAGTGGACTGGGGCGAGCAATAAGTTCAAATTTGGCATTAAAAAAGAAGAAAGAGAGAGAGAGAGAGATAAAGGAAAAAGAGTGAGAGAGAGAGAGAGAGAGAAAGAATGAAGGAAAGAAAAGAAGAGAAAAGAAAAGAAAAGAAAAGAAAAGAAAAGAAAAGAAAAGAAAAGAAAAGAAAAGAAAAGAAAAGAAAAGAAAAGAAAAGAAAAGAAAAGAAAAGAAAAGAAAAGAAAAGAAAAGAAAAGAAAAGAAAAAAGAAAAGACAGAAACGAACCCAGGCCACCAACCAGGCGGGAGCAGGAAACCATCACAGGTTAATTCCACAGCCGCTCACCTACAGAGAGCAAGGTCAGGATCTGGCTGGTGTCCCATGTGATATCAGTTTGGTGGTTTCAGTCTATGCTCCAGGGAACATTTGTCTCGGTGCCAAACCAACATGCATGCACGGTTGGCAGGCTGTGCTCAGGAGGCCAGCGATGAGGAGCCCTGGAAGTGTATCCATTTTCACTTTGCAAGTATTTGCATGCCGACAGCCTGGCCTCTGCTGCTCTTTGGAGAAAGAGAGGGATTTATGCTTCAGAGAGACTGTTTTGAACTCTCTTACCCGCATGAGGGTGGTGGAGCCAATAATTCCAATCCTTCCATTGTCTCTCCTTCGGTGATACTCTGAAGTTCATCATTTTGTCAAAGGTAGAAACCATCAAACCACTTCTTAGCTAATAAAGCTATTCACCGGGCCACCCACCAAAACGTAGCAGGAAACAATTTTTTGTGTGACTCACCAATTTCCACTCCAATGGGATAATCAAGAGAATAGGCAAGATATTCACGGGACATGCATACCATTTTGTAAAAAGAAGGATATGTTGGATGGAAAGCTTTAAAAATGGGTTTTGCAAGAGATGCCATGATAAACTCAAACCTTTTCTGGAGCGCTGCGCTTGCTCGGTGCTAAGGCCCTAGGAAGGCACACCACCACCCAGCCTCCCTAAATTGAAAGAGCACCCACAGGGAAGTCACTAGTAAACAGATACATTTTAATGTTTTTATCAAGTAAGAAGAAATATGTGGTGCACATATTGTGGAAATAAGAGGAGGGAAGCTATGAGGGGGAAGGTGGTAGAAGGACTTCCTAAAGGAAGCATTAGGTTTCCACTGAATCTCTTCATGATGTCTAGCCCCCGCTGAGGCGATCGTCAGCAACGAGGGGTAAGAAACGGAGCGTGGCGCTGTGCTAAGGATGCGGCTGCACAGGTTCAGAATTCCAGTTAAGCTTTCCCAGGACTTAAAAGCGCAGCCTTCATTTTCCAGGTGTTACAGACACGCCCTTGTGGGTGGAGCCTATTAGTAGATCCGCCCTTGAAGACAAGGCAGCCTCCAAACGTGAGGTCGTTGTCTCTTTACCTCCCCAGAAACATTTCAGTGATTTGTGAAAGCAAAGATGGCTGTCCTCAAAGGAATCCCTAACGCTCAATGGTGAGTTGGGCTTGAGGATTTTCTCAAACTGGCGTTTGAAAACGTCACTCTCCTAGTGAAGAGCTACTGAGGCTTCATAGGCACTCCCTGAATTGGCTCTTTTTCTCAGACTAGTAAATCCTCAGCAAATGACATGGTCATGCTCGTAGCTCACAAGGGACATGCCTTTGTGGCTGTGAGACTACGTTTGTCCTCAGGGCCAAAGCTGCTGATAAACATGGGGATCTTGATAGGCCCAATCCCTATTTTTCCCAAAATATGTTCACTGAAAGAAGAAGATAGATATTTTCATAGATAAGGGAGAAAGCAAAAAACTCCCTTCTATGGCTAAAACAAGTAGTGAGTTCTAGAAGGCCCCAGATTCCAACAGATTTCCCCCCTTCTGGACCTGCTTCCTAAGGTTGGTTTATATAAATAGTTTAGATTATTAATAGTTCATTTTCAGCACCTTACATGGGGGCAGACACACAGTAAATGACTGATTTAAAAAAAAACTTCTTAAGACATACTGAATAAATGATACTCATAGTAGACAGAACGGAACCCCAGATAAGCCAGTTATGCGAGATCAGGATGTACCTCCTAGCAGAGAGAATGGCAAGAACTAGGAAGGAAATCTAAGCCACCAATAAAAGGGCCACAGTCCTGAAGGTGATCTAGACTCCGAGGGAGAGCTAGGATAATAAGGGAGGCTATGCACAAGGCGCGTGCGCATGCACACCTGATGCTTGATCTGAGCAGCCAGCCACAGTTCCACCTGCATTTGCTGTGTCGTGTGGATCTTGAAGTAGTCAGCTTTCACTGGTATTGGCTTAAGGACCAGCCAGGGAGAACAAAGTAGAACCAGCTTAAAATCTGCAGCAAGGCATAACTGGAAAAATGCAAAAGGGACAAATATTCAGATTTCACAAGGTACATCCATCCCTTCATCTGCATGAAAGATACAGGTGGAAATCCATCCATTTCCAGGTGTTTGAGTATGCTTCCACTGTCCATCAGTCCCTAAGTTAGGGACCACCTACTTTGTCATATTTGTGTAGCATCTATATTAAAAGGATCACCTGAGCAAATGTGGAAACGTTAAGTGCTCCTGCCATAGTAAATAGACCCCTAAGACAAAAGTGATGGGTCGTTGAACCCTGCTTCGCAGGGTCAGGACCCAAAATGGTTCTCTCATCAGAACCCCCAGGCTGCTCACACACTTTGTGAAGCAGCAATGGACACAGAAATGCAGCTTTAACAATCTAGGGATTTCAGGATTAGAGGTATCAGCTCAGCAAAAAAGCCCCACCTTCAGCCAACATGCTGGAATGATTAGGTAAGGGAAGGCTTGGTGAAATAGACACACCAGAGGGGGATCTCAGATAGGTCCTTTCGCTGCAAGAAGCAAGCTCCCCCACTGGTGCAGGGAGAGAGGTGCCTTTTGTTTAGGTCTGGTTTTCCTTCTCCTATTTGACCTCCGGAACCAGCAGAGAGGGGCAACCCCTCCTTGTTGCCCAGTTCCTGTGCAGTACTTTGTCCTAACAGCAGTAAAAACCTAGCTCTTTTCTTACAAAAGAGAGTCAAAAACAAGTCAGGCTAATTCAGAAG
>VMDR010007895.1:0-38608 GCA_007922815.1 Macrotus californicus
CTGAAGAAGATACAAGTAAATGGAAGGATACACCTTGTTCATGGGGTGGAAGAATTAATATTATCAAAATGTTCTTACTACCTAAAGCAATATGCAGATTCAGTGCAATCCCTATTAAAATATCAGCGACATTTTTGTCTGAATTAGAACAACTAATCCTAAACTTTATATGGAACCAAAAAAGACCCTAGATAGTCAAAGAAATCTTGAGAAAGAGTAAAATGGGAGATATCATGCTCTGGTATCTAACTATACTACAAAGCTATGATAATCAGAACAATATGATACTGGCATAAAAATAGATGTATAGATCAGTGGGCTAGAATCAAGATCCCAGAAATAAGTCCTTGTTTATATGGTTAGCTAAACTGCAATAAAGGAGGCAAGGATATAAAATGGGGTAAAGACAGTCTCCTCAATAAGTTGTGTTGGGAAAACTGGACAGATACATGCAAAAAAATGAAATTGGGCCTTGGCCAGTTATCTCAGTTAGAGTGTCACCCTGATATGCCAAGGTTGTGGGTTCCATCCCCACTCGGGGCACATATAAGGGACAACTGATGAATGCATAAATAAGTGGAACAACAAATCGATGTTTCTCTCTCAAATCAATAAATAAATTTTAAAAAGAATGAAGTTGGACTACTTTCTTACCATATATAAAAATAAGCACAAAATGGATTAAAGACTTAAATGTAAGACCTAAAACCATAAAACTCCTAGAACAAAACACAGGCAGTAAACTCTTTAAGGTCACTCTTAATATCTTTTTGTATATTTCTCCTTGGGCAAGAGAAACAAGAAAAAACACATGTGACTACCTCAAACAAAAACGTTTTGCACAACAAAACAGAAAGCCTATTGAATAAGGGAAGATATTCACAAATGAGACATCTAATATGGGATTAATATCCAAAATATGCAAGAAACTCATACAAATTAACATAAAAAACAGTCCAATTATAAAAAGGGCAGATGACCTGAATAGACATTTCTTCAGAAAACATGCAGATGGCCAACAGACATTAAAAGATGCTCATCATCACCAATCATCAAAAAATCAAATTAAAACCACAGTATGACATCACACATGTCCCTGATCTGGAATCCCAAGTATGAGTGACGTTCACTTTCCACTTGTGCATGTATACATTGATTATCTGTTTTTATTACTTTTCCAATTAGAGAAAATGCTGTCATAACAGGACTATTAGCTTTTAGGAGGTATTGCTCTGCCAACCATCCACATTGGTCTGTCATTCCAAACAAATTCATAATTGAGGAGTTGTACGATATTAAGTATACTGTGTATCTATTTCTGAAGGAACTAGAAATTTAATTGAGGATTTCTTGTGCATCTTGGCGCTGAAAATAAGAAATATCATGGCTTTAGTATTCTTTACTGCCTCCCTATCTCTACCCTGTTCTACTCTGGTCCATCAAATAGGGGTAGCCCAGTCAGGAAGTTTGTAGGAAACAGTAGTGCTCACCCTGTAGATTCACATCTGTCAGAGTTTAAACCTAGTTTTAAATGAGCCTTTTGGCCCTTATTCTCTAGCTGTTTTGGCATCTGTGCTAGAATAAGAAAGAGGAAACTGTGAGAGCCAAGCAGCAGGAGATGGACACAGCAGAGAAGGGGTAAAGGATGGATGGAGAGTGGGAGGGTGGCCCGGAGCAGGCTTAGAGGGACGCACACCCAGACTTGAGCCAGGGCACCCAGCTCTCCCACAGGAGTCTCCAAGGAGAAAGCTGAAGTGGTGCTTTGGCTAAGGTCTTTAAAACTGTTGAGAACTCTATATTCTGCCAGGGACTTTGGGAATGAATTAGTGACAGAGAGGTAGGAAGCTAACCAGAACAAAAACAAGGCGGTGTTTAGCTCCAGGAAAACAAGATGAATATGAAAGGAAATGCAGTCATTGAATATCCATGATTCAGCTATGAATGATATTTAAGTTATAGTAAGTTTGATTTAACCAAATATTAAAATAGAACCAAATAGGAAGGTGGGAGGGAAAATAAATGTAGAAGAGGGTTAAATTCTCACCTTTTATAATAGGAAGCTAAAAGCAAATAAAATCAGGAAGTAACAGTGTCAGTATATAATTTAAATATAGAAAGGTAATTGTAGGTTGAAAGAGCTGAAATGTTTACAGTATTTTACCTCTGAAGAGCCAGCATCAGAAGTGGGCCAGAGGATGCTGCATTTTGTTATAAGCCTTATAGAATGACTTGACGTTTAAAGTAGTATATGTATAGTACTTTGAAAATAGATTTTTAAAGTAATAGAACAAAAAAGAAAAGTGAATAGTCAGCCCAGGGAGTGATGTCCTGGTGACCATGCCCAGGTGGGGAAGAGGCACAGTTGGGGTGGCCTCAGGCTCGTCGAGGTGAGGGTAGCTGGCTTCAGTGAGGCCTCACTAGCTCCAGTTGTCATTATTGTTCCTGACTTGGGTGTGAATGGGCTTCAGTAAAGTGTCAAACTGGTAGCCATCCGTTCATGCAATGAACATTCTCTGTGTTTCCATCCCTGGCTGTGTTGCCGGGATGAATACATCACGATTCTCGCCCTCAAGGAGTTTACAGACTGGTGAGATACAAAGGTACTCATCCAGCTAACGGATGGTTGCTCTACATGGTAAAGAGAATATACTAGAGACAAAGGTGCCTGCAGAGAAAAGTCTCAGAGGTCAGGAGTCCTTCAGAGGAGCCCTGGAGGTTGAAGAGAAATTAGGGGAGGTGGGGTGAGGGAGGAGCAGATATCCAAGCACAGGGGAACAGAATATGCAAAGGCATGACAGAACCTGGTACAGGTGACACCTGCATGTGGCCTAGAGTCAGGAGCTCAAAGTTTGTAGAGGATGAAGCTGGAGAGGTGAGCAGTAGATAGATCATCAGCTTGGTGACCCCACATACTGTGAGAAAGAATCTGGACTTTGTCTTCAAGGCTGTGGAAAGCCAGTCCATACTGGAGGGGCACCATCATCAAAGGCAGCTCTCAGCCCAGTGGAAAATGGGATGGAAGCTGCATTGGAGAGATGAGCAAGGAGACAGACTATTATTTGGGTGAGAAATGGAGAGGGTCTGTTCTAAGGTGGTGTCAGTGAGGCAGAGAAAGGCAGATGCATTTGAAGATACTAAGGAAGCTCAATTGACAGTCTGTTGCCCCATTAGATGTGGGAAGTGAGGGAAAGAAAGAAGGCAAGGATGACCCCCAGGTTCTTGTCTGGACACTTGGCAGGCAGCCAAGCCTCTTATAAGACAAGGAGGAGGGCTTCAGGGATTGGAGAAAGGAGATGAGTGATGTTTTAAATAGGTGGAGAGTGATGGGCCTGTGAGAATCCAGGTAGAGAGGTCTGGTAAACAGTAATATATATGGGAGTGGCCCTCAGGAGAGACTCCTGGGCTGGCGACATGTCAGGAAGGGGTCAGCACCTGGACAAGAGGTGACATCTCACGCAGAGGAAATGTGTGACAAGAGAGAAGAAGGCCCCAGTAAACTGAGGAGAACACCAGACTTCAGGCACGGACAGGGAAAGAAGCCCTGGGGAGGCCGAGAAGGACCAGGGGCTGGGGTGGTCAGGAAAGCAGAGACCGACTGAGGTCCCATGCTACTAGAGATCAGGTAGGCTGAGGGCAGAGGAGTGTGTTGCAGGGCGCCATTGGCATTAGAGTAGTTAGCATATCTGGCCCCACCCACTAATATCCCCGTAGAATCCGCCACTAACATCCTATGAGAGCAAAAATGTCCTTTCATGTTTCCAAACACTCCTCAGGGACAATTAGAAAGCCACTGGGCGGCCTTGATGAGAGCAGTTGCCACTGAGTTCGGGGAGAAACCCTGTCTGTCCCCGATGACATCACTTGCAGTCACTATTGTTTTGGAGGTTTAAATGTATCATTGAGCTTCTATAACATGCCAGACATACCACAGTGGATATGGTGGTCCAGGTCCACCCCCCTTCTGGAACTTGCAGTGAACAAACAAGTACAGCCAGGTGGGGGGGGGGGCAGTGTTTGAACAGGCCACAAGGAGAGTTGTTCTAGATAGACTGGAGGGGTCAAGAAAGGGGGTGGGAGGGCCATAGGGATACTCGGATCAGGGGAAAAGATGCACAGAGCAAAGCAGGCAAAACTGGGGAAAGGGGAGGTGCTTTCTCTTTGGGGAGGAAGAGGTGGGACCACAGGGATGTGAGGCCTGGCAGGAGGACGTGGCCCCAGGATTTGGGACACTACTCCCATACCAGGTGTGTCAGCACAGGGCCGCCTCCTGGGGCTGGCACTCTGTGGCTTGGTTGTTGGGCACTGAGACCCACATAGGAGAGGCCTTGGGGAGAGCCTGCTGACCACCTGCTCCGTGGCAGGCACAGGCTGACAGCTGACAGAGGAGTCGGGGTCCCAGGAAATCAGGGGAGGGAGAGGCATTTTGGAGAGAAGCCACAGAAAAGGAAAGCTAGAGGCCCCAAGGCCAGTGCCCCAGGTTTTCAGAGGGAGAGAAAAGCTGCAGAGCTGGGAGAGAGCCGTGGGGATGGAGAAGAGCCACTCACTTCTCATATGTGCCCAGGGCTAGGGTTTTCTATGGGTTTAAAACCCCAAATCCTGACTCTGAAGAACTCACTATTACACTGAGACTATAAAAGAAATGAGAATCATCTCATTCAGTTCCCTCACTTAACAGACCAAGAGACCTGGAAGGTGCAGCCTTGGGCCCATGGTGCACACTGAGTGCACTGGGGGCCGCAGGGGCAGGTGGGCCGGCTCTCTCCCCTGCCCACTGCCTCCTGGGGGGCTAGAGACAAACAGGGATCGCTCTCCAGTTTGCCCTGTATTTGGAGTTTGCCCTGTATTTGGGGAGCGACTCCATGGCCACAGGATAGTCACCGTCAGCATCTTGGAGTGACCATATCCAGTGACTTGATGTGAAACCTTTTGGTGGCACTGTCTTATATTACCATGAAGTATAAATAATTTTATTTGGAGACATTTACGGCCTTTGAGACAAGTATGGGAAAGCCTTAGAGAAAGACACCCTGGTGAGTAACTCCCAGGAAGGCAGGTCCACCACGGCCAGTTTGGCTCTTCTTCTTGAGTGATGTGAATGGGACTCCCCTGGGACTCAGAGTGTCTCCATGAGAGTAGGGTCCTGCAGAGCTTAGGGGCCCAGCCTCAGACCCGGCAGGCACCTACCTGCCGACTGCAAACTGCATCCCCCAACACAGTCATGCCGCTGGGTCAGTATTGATCCTGGCACCAGGGAACATCCCACATGTGGCTCGGTCCACGCCTCAGATCTCTGATCCATGAACAAAAACAGCTACAACAGAATGCACGTAAGGAGTATTATAAGTGACATATTACGTATTCCTTTCCTGCTGTTCCACTTTCAGATTGACTGAAATCCAAAAATGTCATTGAACAAAATTGATATTTCACTAAAAAAAAATTGAGTAGAACATTGAGCAAGGCATGGTGCCGTCTGCCAAATCATCTCCCAGCCAGGAGCACCTTCTGGTTCCTTCTCCCTTGTGTGTTCCAGCCTCTCTAGCTACCCGTTTATCTTCTTTTTGTTTAAAGCTGACTAAGCTGCAGGTTCATGCATTACTATATTTATCTAATTCCAGCACCTTCCAAGCGCCTTCATTCTTTAGGCTGAAATACCCACTATCTCAGGCCATACAGTGTTTATTTTTTCCAAGATAGACTGGAGTTTGTTCCATGTTGTTGCCTGCTTTTTTAACATTTTAGGTTTTACATCTACACTCCAAAAACTGAAGAATCCCAAAGACTGACATTTTTGCTGCATCAGTCTGTTTACTAATTTCACATGTTACTAAGTTGACACCCTCCCACGGCTCCGCGTTCGGCATCCCATGGGCGTCCTTGTTAGCAGTCTGGTGGCCTGGGCCTGGGTTTCGGGCGACTGCTGTGGTGAACAGTTTGAGAGCTGACAGCAGAGAGAGAGCAACACCCAGAGGCAGAAGTGGCCTGTGCTATTCTGATCCCCAACAGCTCCTGAGTATTAAAATAGCTGGCAAGCGTGAATGGGGAGGCTTTGGGGGTGGCAGCCGGGATGGGGGCCGCTGCCATGGAGAGAGGGTTCCTGCTGGAATTGAATACTAAGCGATTGGTGGGCGAGGCATCTGGTGCCCCAGGTGATGCTGCTGCTTGTCGGGGTGCAGACAAGCAGCCCAGCTGGGCCAGGCAGGTGTCTCTGCATGAAAGACAAGGGGTGGACCTCTTCAGGCCTTTGAGTGCCTTCAGTTCAGCCTGTGCTCGTGAATACTCACATTCCAGTATGTTTCCTGAGCAGACAGGGCCTGGATCTTAAAGAAGGAGAAGGAACATGGGAAATCATTCGGTCACTCATTTAACAGACATCTGTCGATCACCTTGCACATGGCAAACACCACCCTACTTGTGAGGATACATGAGCCCTCTGAGCATCAGTCCTGTGGGAACTCCAAGCCACTCAGGTGCAGCACGGGAACAGCACTGCACTGGAGCTGGGTGCGTGGGCTGGCCAGGGGCTACCGTGCGAGGAAGCCTCCAGCTGGGACAGACAGTCTGTCCCTCTGCCTCTGCGACCTGGGCAAGGGACCCAGCTGGAGGCACAGAGGGCCAGGGCAGCACCCTCAAGGAGAGCAGACTTGATATCTGGTACTTTTGGGTGCTCATCTGCCTGACTATCTTCAGCCAGTTGGGTGAGGTTGGAGCCATCTTTGTGAAGGGGTGAGCTGACCTTTGGCCTCTGATTTCAGCGTGTTGTCTGACACGGGACAAGCAGATGTCTTATGGGGAGGGCTGGGATGAAGTGGGCAGAGCCGGGGTCTGTTGGTGGGGGATCCTCCTCTTGGCTTGGGAAGGGGTTTAGAAGGCGATGCTGCTCTGTGCCACTAGACACTTTTGGACACCCTTTCCTCCTGATGCTGCATTATTTGTTGCTTTCTGCTGATTACATAGAATGCCCATTGATACCACGTTTATAAATATTGAAGTGTATGTGCTTGGGAGAATGTTTGGAAAAATATAGACATGCAGGGGACTGATTTTCTTCCTTTAGCTCATCTGTCTTTTCAGACTTTTCTCAGTGCTCATGTATCATTTTTTGTAATAAAAAGATTGAAGAAAAAGTATTTTGAGAAATGACTTTTCAGTTTCTCTTCAAAGTAAAACAAGATAATACTGAAAGTTATACCAGTAGATGGTGTTTATCACTTTATTCCTGAGAATGATCTGCCATTCAGAGAGTCTGCCTACTTTGTGGGTGCTCTTGGGAAAGAAAAGAAAAATCTAGAGAGCTTAAACTAATTGTTAAATAAAAAATTGTAGCCCTGGTTGGCATAGCTCAGTGGATTGAGCACAGGCTGCAAACTAAAGGGTCGGCTGTTTGATTCCCAGTCAGGCACATGCCTGGGTTGTGGACCAGGTCCCCAGTGGGGGCCACATGAGAGGGAACCACACATTGATAATTCTCTCCCTCTCTTTCTCCCTCCCTTCCCCTCTCTAGAAATAAATAAATAAAATCTTTAAAAAATTGTAAGTTTTTGTTGTTTTAAGGGATTATTGCTCTTCCACACATGAATAAATGCTAAAGAAATTGATTCTCCACTCTCAGAATACATCCTAGTCACAAGTGGCTTTATGGGCAAGTTTTATTAATCTTTCAGAGAACAGTTAACCTTCACCTTACACAGTCTCAGAGAATAGAGAAAGAGAACAATGCAGTCCATTTTATGAGGATAGTTTACTCTAACACCAAAGTCAGACAAGGACTGTACTAGGAAAAAGTTATAGACAAATCTCACCTTTGAGAATGTTTGCAAAATGCTAAATACAATATTTACTACTAGAATTCCTCAGTATATTAAATACATATGCATCCTGACCAAGTGGCTTATCTTGGGAAAGCAATGATGACTTAAATCAAAGGGTCTTTTAATACACACTTGGTTAAATTCACATATCAAAAGGGAGAACCCATTTGATCATTTCAATAGGTACAAAGGAAGTGGTTGATAACATTAGATGTAAATTTCTACCTTCAAACGTACAAAGCCTTAGCAAAACAGAAGAAAGATTCCTTAACTTGATAAGTGATATCCAACCAAAACCCACAGCAGACGTCATATGTGGTGGGAAAGTTTCGAGACGCTTCAGTTAAAGTCAGGAATAAGACAAGGAGGCCAACACAGCCTGGCTGTTCAGCATGTGCTGGAGGTCCCACCAGTGCAGTAAGGCAAGAAAAAGAAATAGGAGGTTGAGGAAAACAATCATTTTATACAGGCACTGTAGCTGTCCACATAAAAAAAAAAATCCAAGGCATGCTACTTAAAATTTAATAGAACTAATAACTAAGCAGAACCTCTCAGCAGGAATCAGTTGGGTTCCTATATATCATTAATAACCATTTAGAAACTATAACAGAAAAAAATTACACTTACAGTAGCAACCAAAACTATATGGTACCTAGAAGCAAATCTAATGGAAGATATTCAGCAGCTTTATGGAAATATCTATAAAACATTATTGAAGGACACAGAAGATCTGAATAAATGGAGAGATATATCATGTTGGATGGGAAGCTTCATATTTTATAAAGAGTCCAGTTTGCCTCAGATTAATGCAGGGCATTCATGGCATTTGGTCAAATGACCCTAGAATTTAGATGGAAGATTAAAGCAAGAATAGTCGAGATAATTTGTAAGAAGAATAAAATGGAGGGAACTTCCCTATGGCCTATCCAGATTTGTCATGCATCACAGTAATTACTATAGCAACTAAGATAGTGCGGTGTTGGTGCTAAAGTAGACATTGCTCAGTGGAACAGAATTTTTAAAACTCGGGCCTGTGCAATATTTAAACTTCATAAGGAAAAGGTGGCCAACAGATCAGCAGAAGGATGAACTGTTTAAACTGTGAGGAGAAAAGTGTTACCTCATACAATCTGTACAAATAAATTCTAGGTGGATGAAAGACCTGAATGTGAAAAGCAAAACCTTAAAACTCTTGGAAAACATGTAAGACTCACTTATCACCTCCTGGCAGGACCACATGATACAAAGACCACTGGCCGTGGTGGGGTTCGAGCAAAAAAAAGAGAGACAGAACGAACTCGTGAACACAGACAACACTGTGGCGATGGTGGCCAGGAGGGGGGTGGGTGGAGGTGGAAGAGGCTGTGGGGGTTACATGGTGATGGGGGAAAACACCACCAACCAGAAAGGAAAAGATTGATAAATGTGAGAATGTTAAAATGTCTCAATTCTATATGACTCAGGACACCACGCAGTAAAAAGACAGCTGCAGGCTGGGGGAAATAGTGTGATCTTAACAGAGGGTTAGAACCCACATTTAAAAATGAGCAAATTAGCCAGAAAAAGACATACTATTGAATTTGGAGGGGAAAAATGAGCAAATTATATGAAAGAGCAATTCACCAATGAAAGGCCTGAATGTTCTATGTACACAGAAAATATATTGACGCTCACTAACAATCAAAGAAATTTATATTAAAACAAGATGCCATTTTGTACTTATCGGATTGGCAAAGCATGTAAAGGTGGACTATGTGAAGTGTTGCTAAGGAAGTGGAACCACAGGGACTCAGGCCCTGCTGCTGGGAGTGAAAATTAGTGCGGTCTCGCTGGAAAGCATTTGGCAGCCTCTGGTGCAGGGCCTGGCAGTCTCGTTCCGGGTGTACTGCTGCGTGCGTGCACAAAGAGACACGTCCGTGGACTTTTCTGCTTGCAGAAAGTGGAAAGAACCTACATGTCTATCAACAGGAAGCATGGATATATAGCATATTCATATAAGCAACTAAATGACTAAATTAGATAAGTCTCAAAAGCAGGATGTTGAATGAAGAGTTGGAGAAGAATCATAGTATGACACCTTTATCTGAAGTTTAAAAACACTCTGAGCAATATAATGTCGATGCATGCATACTCATGAGGCAAAAGTATAAAAACATAGATGAGGCAAAGACACATCAACTTCTGAAGTGCAATTGGATCTGGGGGGACAGAAGGGACAGAGAGGGAGTTGAAAACAAGACTTTTCCTCACTGTGTCTGAGCACAAAATGTTAAGATTTGTTCCAACTGGGTTGGTGGCCACCCAAATAGAGTTCATTATATTACCTTCTGTTTTGTTGATACATTTGAAATGCATCATGTTTTTTTAAAAACTAATTCTTCTGAGGAAAAGCACCTACTCAATCTCCATCTTAAAGTGGGCAATAATTAAAAAAAAAACAAACATTTAAACTAATTGATGTTTATCACCTCATGAATGGCCATTCAGTGTGGTGGGTTGAAGTGCAGGACTCTGGGGCAGCCTGCCTAGGTCTGACCCAGCTCTGCCACTCTGAAGTGGTAGCTTTAAACAAGCTCCATCATCTCTCTCCTTGGATGTAAAATGCTGCTGCTGCTACTGATGATGCTGATGGTGGTAGTGGTGATGATGATGTTGATGCTGTTAGTGCCTACTCACAGAGCTGCTGCAAGGATGTGATGAGTTACTGTGCATAAAGCACACTTAAGGTGGACTCTGCTAGTATTATGCCCGAACGTATACCATTTGGAGAGACACTAGTTTTTTGTTAGATGCAAAAGGGAGTGAGGGAGGGGGTGAGTAAGTGTTGTTTAAAGAAATCATGTAAGTAGATGTTGTTTTAAGTGCTGGTTGTTCTTCTAGTGTAGTGAGACAAAAATATCTCTCAGCTCTCCAAAATTAACCTGTTGAGTTGGAGATGATTCATCCCCCACCCAGTGACTTTACAGTTAGTTCTAATAAGTAAAATGATCACTCGCTCACTTTTCAGAGCTGGCTGTAAAATCAATATGAAGAACAAAATCAATATGTGCCTCTGTTGAAATATATAAAATTCCCTTTAAAACTGAAAGCTTCATGTATCTTCCAGTTTTGATGAATATGTGGTATTGTTCTATTGTATTATAAGACTGGTTTTTTTTGTGTTTAAAAAAAGGATGAAATCTAAATCTCCTTGTTAGATGGGGATTTTAATTGAGGCCTATTTAATGTCTCAAATAAGTGAGAAATCAGTTATTAGGGAGCCTGGGACAGTTTTCTGAAAGTAGATGCATGAAGGCAAAGATAACAGGTTTTGTTTGGAATTGATCTGAACTACAGTTCTGCTACTTACTAGCCTCGTAGCGTTGAGCAAATTTCTTACATCTGTTGTGCCTCCATTTCCTCATCTCTAAAATGGGACTCTCAGCCCCTCTCTTGAAGAACCCTTGTGAAGATCAAAACTTGTTATGCACTACCTTGAGCACATTATCTGGACTCAGTAGCTGACATTATCTCTGACGTGATTGTTATTAAGTGAATTACAGATCCTTCAATGCTGATGGTTGGGTGGACTGGGGAGAAACTAAGACAAGATGAGATAATGAACTAGAAGGTCTACACCTGACCCTGCCAGTGTTTCTTCACCACCTGAAATAAGTATTTCAAGGCCCAGGAATTTATTTCTGAAATGAAAAAAACTTGGTCTTCATCTTGAAGATGATCAAATGCTGCTTTTAAAGTGTAATTATTTACCTCTGGTCAAGATGGAGGCATAGGTAAACAAGGCTCACCTCCTCACACAGCCACAGCAAAAATTACAGCTTGACTACAAAACAAACATCACCCAGAATTAGAAAATCAAGGTGTATGGAAGTACGGCAACCAAGGAATTAAAGAAGTCACATTCATTTAGATGGGTAGAAGGGGTGGAGATTCAGAGAGGGCCGGGGATGGTCCCACACACACATGTGGTAGATAAAAATCAGGAGGGATAGCTTGGAAGTGAGGGATCCCGGCCTCATACCAGACCACCCATCCCAGGGTTCCAGTGCCAGGAAGATAAGTCCCTATAACTTCTGGCTGTAAAAACCAGTGGGGTTTGGGGTGGTGGAAGAAACTGCGAGATTCTCAGGAGTCTTCTCTTAAAGGGCCTGCAACAGACTCAGGACTTATGCTCACTCTTTCCCTCTGGGCTTCAGCACTGGGGCAGCAGCTGGAAAGGCACCAATGGCATGTGGGGAGAAACTGAACTATCTGGCATCAGGGCAAGTGCTCGGGGACAGCTTCCTCTGGGACAAAACTCTAGAACTCTAGAGGCCAGGCAGCGGCTTTTTCCCCTTTCTCTGAGCCATACCCCACACAGAGCCACAGTATGACAATACCATATCTGAGACTCCAACAACCTGGTTTACAGGGGATGCCCTACCCTGGTGATTACCAAAGGCTATGCCCCATCCAACTTACAGGTGCGCTTTTCTACAATAGGCCATGCTACTAAGACAGGGAGTCAAAGCATCTCTACCTAATAAATAGAAACAAACACAGGGAGGCTGCCAAAATGAGGAGACAAAAAAACATGGCCCAAATAAAACAGATCAAAACTCCAGAAAAAGAACAAAGCAAAATGGAGATAAGCAATCTGTCAGACACAGAGTCCAAAACACTGTTTATTAGGATGCTCAAGGAACCTATTGGGTACTTCAACAGCATAAAAGAGACCTGCCAGAAATGAAGCTCACACTAAGTGAAATAAAGAAAAAAATACAGGGGACCAATAGTGGAGGGGATGAAGCTGAGAATCAAATCAATGATTAGGAACATAAGGAAGAAAAAAGCATTCAGTCAGAACAGCAAGGAGAAAAAAGAATCTAAAAAATCAAGGACAGGCTAAGGAGTCTCTAGGACAACTTCGAACATACCAACATTTGAATCATAGAGGTGCCAGAAGAAGAGAAAGAGCAAGAAATTGGGAATCTATTTCAAAAAATAATGAAAGAAAACTTCCCTAATGTGGTGAGGGAAATAGGCATGCAGGTCCAGGAAGCACAGACAGTCCCAAACAAGATTAACACAAAGAGGACCACACGAAGGCACGTCATAATTCAAATGCCAAAGGTTAAAGATAAAGAGAGAATCTTAAAAGCAGCAAGAGAAGAGCAGAGAGTTACCTGCAAAGGAGTTCCCATAAGACTGTCAGCTGATTTCTCAAAAGAAACTTCACAGGCTAGAAGGGCAAGAAGTATTCAAAGTAATGAAAACAATGACCTACAGCCCAGATTACTCTATCCAGCAAAGCTATCATTTAGAATGGAAGGACAGTTAAAGTGCTTCCCAGATAAGGTCAAGTTAAAGGAGTTTATCATCACCAAGCCATTATTATATGAATTGTTAAAGGGACTTATTTAAGATCACAACTACGAACATTAAAATGGCAATAAATTCACAACTATTAACAACTGAATCTAAAAAACGAACTAAGCAAACAAGCATAACAGGAAATAGAATCATAGATATGGAGATCATTTGGAGGGCTATCTGTTGGAGGGGGGCAAGGGGAGAATGGGGGGGAAGATGCAGGAATTAAAAAGTACAGATTGGTAGGTACAGAATAGACACGAGGAGGTTAAGAACAGTATAAGAAATGGAGTAGCCAAAGAAATTATATGTATGACCCATGGACATGAACTAAAGGGGGGGATTGCTGGAGGGAATGGGGGTACTGGGTGGAGGGGGGCAAAAGGGGGAAAATTTGGGACAACTGTAATAGCATGATCAATAAAGTGTCATTATTTAATGCGAGGTGTAGCAACAATCTGAATTTGCTTTCCTATAAGACGTGCCCTGTTTGACTATCATGGCTTTTGTATGTCCTTGCTCAGCACCCTAAAGCATCCAATACAGCCAAGAAATGTCATCATGCTTGGCTCCCCCCAAAAACACTCTTGTTCTCATTCCAGACCACTGGATGAGTGAACTCTAGTATTGAGCAGCCACCAAGGGCAAAGACAAAACCCTGTGCCCTGTTCCCAGGCCTGAGCCAAAGGCAAGATTTCGGGGGCACCCAAGCTGGAGCCGGAGGAGGGACGACGGGTCCCATGGCATAGGGGGTAAAGACTGGCTGATGCGACATCCCCTCCTCTGCATTTTGTTGTTTCTGACAATTCTGGTTTTTCTCTTCCACCCTCCACCTGACTCCTGCGCGCAAGCCTGCCTTTCACTTCCAACCCTTCTTTTTAAATAATTCATTCTCTTGGTGGGGGAAATGGCGTGGTTTGGTGGTGGACCCCACAGGGGAGAGCATGCCTAGGAAGGATACAGTGCAACTCTGACTACAGCAATCTACAGTGATGCCCAGCAAGCTGAGACCAGACTATACTGTGACCATCATAGTAGGTATTTACATTTTTAGGGAGAACCTCTTTATCCCTCTTGGTATCCCTAATTGGCTAATTATCTAGGGAAGATGGGTCTTTTTGCCTGGTCTTGCTTTGATGGAAAGTGACAGGGTTTGGCTGGGAAAATGGGAAGCTCAGGGAAGGTAGGCTAAGTTGAGTTGGAGGTGCCTACTGTGTAGCCTCGTGTGGCCCAGATGCTCCCCAGGGCCCCTCAAACTCGTTTTGCTCAGGACTGGAGAAGTCGTCTTCCCACCAGGCTCCCAGATGCCTGTCACAGTTGGTGGTGCCTTAATGACCCCACCCCACCCGTCCCCCCAGCTAGCAGATGCACTCAACCTCATCCTTGACTCATCCCTCCCCCCAGTGGTCTGCTGTGCCTTATTGCCTCTCCCCATCACCCAGACAAGCCAGGAGCAGATCGCTGTTTCACCGTCTTGCTAATTGCCATGGCTTCCTACTGCCTGGGGACTATCTCAAGGCAACTAAAAGTGTTTGAAATCCATATTTCAAATCATTTTATTAGAATTTTTTGAAACTTTTATGGCTCATTTCTTGTCAGATCTGATTAGATCATTACTTTTACCTTATAAATGGGTTGCGGAAAAGCCATTTTCTTGCTGTTCACTTGTGCTGGCATGATTAGCATATTGCCTTCAGTCCTCAGTTGTGTTTCTTGCGGGAATCTCTTGAAATGACTGGTCCATTTTGTGAGGGTTAGTTTATTTAGAATTAAATGATATAATCGGTGAGTCTGATTAACTAAGCACACATACACATATGATGAAATAAATCAAAATTGCCGAAAGGGAACAAACAAGCAAGGGAGACACCAAACGCCTGCCTTGCCCTCACCCCCACTCCAGGTTGTTAGGCCTTGGTCCTTGACTTTGTCTAAGAAAAGAATTCAGAGCCAAGGAACCCAAATACAGGCAAAAATTCATTTAGAAAGTCACAGGGGTAGAAGTGACTCAGGAAACAAGTTACAGAGACAAAAGAAGGACCCTTGGAGCTTAGAACAAAGGAAGCAAAGCTGTGTGCCTGGAGGGAAGAAGGGGGCATCTACTTGTTGGTCTGCTCAAGGGAAGGGTCAGTGCAGCGGGGCCTGATGTCAGCTGTGGCCTCTGTTCTGTCTGGTTTTGCTGCTTTTCTGGGCCTGCAGCTAAAACACAACTGAGGCCTAGATGTTATCTCTAGTAAGATCAAAACTGCCTCTATGCTCAGCATACTGAGGCTTCATTCCTAAGATATTTGATGCTGCTCAGAACCTCATTGTCTTGAGGGCTTAATGCTTAAGGAAGTGGTCATGCAAGGGCTTGTGTGGGAGTCATATGAGGCTGTTCTCTACCCTCGTCCCTCCCCTATGAGGGTCTACCGTGTGACTAGTGACATCCCAGCAGAGGAGGGTCTGAACAGAATGACCAGTGATATGGAAGGTCAGGGGGTCTAAACTGCATGACCAGCAATATGCTAGGAGAGGAAAGGTCACCTGGGGCTTTCCAGCCTAGTGACCTTCCATACCTTGTTTATCATTCCTACTCTGCTCAGGTCTAACTGCCTACTATAGGTCCCAGGGTCAGCCTGGATGTTGAATATTAGCAAAGCCTAATCTATCCCATTAGAAAACAAAGAAGCAGAATAGAGGTTCTAAGATTTTCATTATGCACACCCACTAGTCATGACTGGCAGAGGCTGCCACCCTCCAAGTCATGATGACTCCATCCACAGGACCCGAAAGTTGCTTGCTTCTTATGGCAGGTGGTGGAAATTTGGGGACCTCAGGTGTTCTCAGCAGCAAGGGGGAGCACAGGGGATATGCCCCCAAGGCAGATGGCTGTGTTGGAAGATAGGGGTGGGGCCAGACCTATGAAGGCCTCAAGGATATTCTGGATTAACCCTTAGTCAGAAAAATCTGTTTTCTAACCTGCCTGGACCATCTAAATTTTACTGTGATGCCTTTTAAGGTATCCCAAAATACCTTTCTTTCTTTCTTTTTATTGTTGTTCAAGTACAGTTGTCTCCATTTTCTCCCTTCCCCGCCTTGGTTTTGTCTGTGTATCCTTTATACTTGTTCCTGAAAACCCTTCCCCCTTTTCCCCCATCATCCCCTCCCACCTCCCCTCTGGTCACTGTCAGATTGTTCGTAATTTCCATGTCTCTGGTTATATTTTGCTTGCTTGTTTGTTTTGTTGATTAGGTTCCACTTATAGGTGCCAAAATACCTTTGTTAATGCCTTAAAAATGCCATCATTCAAGTATGAAAGGGATTAGACCAACAAAAGCATTTTTCATGAGCTTCTAAGCTTGATCATCTCTCTGTGGGGGGAGAGGAAGGATCAAGGCTTTGGCGTGTGCCTCACTCCAAGGTCCCTTCCTTGATTTCACTGCACTGTACTTCCACCAGGGCTGTGTTTTCCTTTACTGTTCCAGCAGTATGCAACGGTTCCGTACAGGAAGAGGAAAATGTCTTCCAGTTTGACTCCACTCAGAGATGCAACAACCGAATTAGTTTTTCTGAAAACCGTAACTGTGTGAGGTCTGCATTTCAAAGCACTACTCAATCACTCCTTAGTGGTCTTGTTCCCAGAGCTGCAAAGGGACAACCAAGGACTAAAGCAGAGGCCGTGCCTCCTCCAGGTGCTTTAGCATTGTCATGGATGTCCCACCCTGCAGACCACTCTACCCTCCAGTCAACCCCCCTTCCTCATCATTCACCCAGAGAACAGACAGAAAAGCAGGAAGGAAGGGGAGAGGGAGTCAGTCTCCCCACTGGCCCCTGATCAGTAGTGAAGGACGGAACCTGAGGAAGTGACCAGTTCGACCAGCTTCTCTGAGTGCACGTGCAGAAGGATGGGTACACATCGTGAGAGTTCAAATTCAAAGTCACTTGTGAGGCTGCTCCATCTCAGGGAGGCTTGCCTGAACTTTTCTTCCAACATGTAAGTGTAGGTGATGGAGGGCCAGAAACTTGGACGACCACAGATCACCCTCTGCCCATGGCCTTCCCCACCCCATGCCCTAGGAACTCCCCCCGCCACCTCTTCCTTATACTCTGAGTCTCACAGGGGTGTCCAACCCACAGCCTGTGGGCCTCATGGGGCCCAGGATGGCTATAAATGGGGCCCAACACAAAACTGAAAATTTACTTAAAACCTTTTGTTTGCGTATCAGTTTTCGTTAGTGTTTGTGTATTGAACATGTGGCCCAAGACAGCTCTTCTTCTTCCATTGTGGTCCAGAGACGCCAAAAGGTTGGACACCCCTCAAAGGATGGTGCTTATTGAGCTCCACAGACTGTTCTTCTCTGGGTACCAGTTCCACTCCTAACTCCTACCAAACACTCTCAGCTAGCTCTCTTCCTGGCCACCACCTTAAGCTGTTGACAGAAATGAAGTGATACCGTGTGAGTGCTGGCTATTACAGGTGATTTCCAGTTTTATAATTTTGACACAGGTATCCCTACTCACATACAAGTTTTCCACACCTTAACCAGAGGCAGAAAAGTTACCTGGTCCTGTGAGTGTGGACACAGGAGTTGAGTCTGTCCCCTAGCCCCTCTCTACCATGACACATCCTGGGTTGATACTCAGCTCTTTTCCGGGCTGTCGCTGACAGCTCAGAGACCGTCATCTTTCCTACCCGTCACTTACTTTATTTTTCCCAGAGTGTATTACCTTGTTCTTACCATGCTGAAGCTCATCTGCCTCTTTGCTGCCCACTCACCCAGCTTCCTGCTGTTTATCACTACCAGCTTGGCATTTCACCATCTGGGAGAGCTCAGTGTTTTCTAGAAATGTAAAAACATACATCACTTGTACTATGGCTGAGCGTCATTTATAGAAACATCAACTCAGACTGGCCCTAGCACTCCCCCATGCAGGGAAAAGGGCCACTTAAGTTATGCTTTGCTTTCTCTCGCCAAACTAGTTCACAACCATTATTATGCCATCCTCCCAACATAGTTCTGGTACTTTTCCTTTCCTTGTAAATGTTCTAAGGGTGCTTATTCTCAGAGCTCTGACGTCGTAACTCTTTCACTAGAGCTCCTCCATCTGTCTTGGTTTAAGGAAGCCCCTGTTTGTTTCTTCAAGGAGCAGTTTTGCAGCTTCCTCAATCTAGTCTCTTTGTGCTGACCAGGTGAGGTATACAGTAGCTGCACAGTCACGTTTCTAACCTCCGTTCTCGGAGGTCCTGGGGTACTGTAAACAACCCATTACTTTTTATGGCTGGGGAATGGGAACTTTTGTTCAAATATGGTTAAGAGAATCATCCCTGGTGAAAAGAGTCTTCTTAAGCCTTGTACACAGGCTTAAAAAGTTTTTGCCAAGACCTATTCTAGATCTCATGGTGTTTCCACAAAACAAACCGGTGCCCACTGGGTAGGCCGGTCTCCCTAGATGTGCCAAGTGTACTCACTCCTGACCTTGGCTCCCAAAGCTCACACTCTTCCTCTCAGCCTGCGGTGTTGCTCCTGGGGGGTGGGTCACCACGATGGTCCCTCTGCAGAAAGCTGAGACAGAAGGATGGATGGTAGGAAACAAGCCCAAGATTTCCATGTGCAAAACTTCTGTTGAATAGGACTGCCCCTCCCAGCTCTCCCACAGTGCACACACACTCCTTAAATCCCGCATGTATGTGGGAAACAGCAGAGTCTCCCCACGCCTCCCCCACAGATCCCTGGGAGATGTACAAGTTGGCTGGAGTGGTGTCTTCAGGTTATTTCTGTCAATCTTCCCCTCACATTTCCCATATGTATACCATGGGATATTGTTGTAAGGAGATGTATATATATTTGTGTATATGTATCTATGGATATAGATATGTTTTCTAAGGTCCAGTAAGTTTGAGAAGTGGCAGGCTAAATAAAACTACACAGATATCTTTATTGCAGAAATTCTTAAGACCTTCAATGAGCTACTTGATATGGCAAGTCATCAAAAGCCAGTCACACTATGTAGTCATCTACAAGCTCGTTTTAGTGACCACAGAGCCTTCTTTCCGGGAGCATCTGATAGGACTAGTATTCTACAGAATACACAGTGGGGCCTGTCACATTCAGCAGGTCCTGCCTTCAGCCTGTGAGAACCACGTAGGGAGCCTGGGATTCCCGGTTCTGCTCCCAAAGGTGTTAACCCTGGCAGTCTGGGGTAGAGTGTGGGAATCTGCTTATTCACTGTTGTTGTTTGCTGTTTTTTCTTAAAGTTCCCTATGATTCTGATCTTTGGGCTTCCGATATGCTGTATCTGTGACCCTCCTGGGCCCTCACCAAAGAACTTGTGCCCAAGTCCCTTTGTAGGTAAATAACACATGTTTATGCCAGAGAGATGCTGAAAACTTAGAAGGGCCTGATCTGGGGAAAATCACTGGCCTGTTTCCATGCCTTCGGAAACCAGCTCCTAACATGGCAGCCATCCCCACCTGTCCACACCCAAGTTCACCTTCAGATCCCGCAGGACCTCCCCCAGCTGCTGTCACTTATGCCAGTTTAGGCGGTTTCACGTCTCTCTGTCTCATTTGTATCTCACCTCCCTGCGGGACCATATTCAAAGCAGCAGCCAGTTAAATATTCTGGAGGCTACCCCCAAGCACTTCATGCAGAGGCGAACAAATAGTAAATGCTCAATAACTGCAGAGAAACCAAAGGACCAAAAGGACTTGGCCCCAAGATGGCACATCACCAGCATTTTTAAATGGACAATAATGTGCGTTTTCTCGTCGTTACAACGGACTCATCGAAAAGAATAATTTAAAAGGTTAATTTTAAAATATCAATACTTATAGTATCTTGAAATTTTACCTACTTAGAAATATAACTGTTTAGCCATGAGGTGAAAAATACTTGCTGTCAAGTTGAAATAATATGCAAGGGGGATTGTAGTTTTTCAAAATTCTTATGGGGATATATGAGCAAAAGGTGTGACAACCACTTCTAGAGGACAACGTTGGGAATGCTGGGGGTGAGGAGTGGAGGCCTGGAATCGGGCTGGCAGGGAAGCCTTAGCAAAAATGCCAGCTTCGCCCAGCTCTTCGAGCGAAAGACGATGCAGTGCCTGCTGGCACCAACGCCCCGTCATTCAGCCAGTGCTGCCGGTGCCCTAGGCTCTGGACAGACAGCAGGGCTCAGACACAAGCCCCTCCCACAGAGCGTACGGTCCAGTGAACACCTCTTTTGTTGATTGGTTGCTTCTGTGGAAGTGCATGTTTGCTGCGTTTCTAGAGAGCCTCTTGAAGGACTTCATCCTCGGGCAATTTTTAGCAAATGTTTCTACAAGGGAATGACTCGGTTTTTGACATTCCAGAGCGGACCTGTCTAGATTTCAGTGTTCCCCTCGGAACACTCACACGAAGAGGCAAACACTTATTGCAACGGCTGGGCCATCACGCAGAAGTCTTTGAGCTTCTCCTGGGGAATTGACTTCAAACAGACAGCACAATCATTTGCACGTCCGAAATGCTTGTAAATATTTGCCTTCGGAGGACAGATTGATGTTTTGGAACAAAGGTTATTCACACAAAGGTCTGGTGACCGTGGTGGACGATGAGATGAGGCAGGAATTTATTTGTCTCAGACTCTGGAAGAGCACAGATCAGGAAGTCAGGCTTTCTCATGGTAAAGAGTCAAGAGATAGTCCCTTTGTACGGAGGCTGCAGGAAAATCCTGGCCAGGTCAGGGATACTTAGCTGCGAGTTGCTTGAAGATTCTATGGTCTCAAACTGTACAGAGGGAGCTTCCTAGGGCTGTGAGAGGCTCACGACCCCCACTGCTTCCGTTCTGCTCATCCCACTGCGGTGACCCCACTCCAGGGGGTGCCACTGGGGGCCTGCAGCGGGAAGGGCTTGAGAGCCGAAGTAGCTGTCCTGGAAAGACCCAGGGCTGAGGGAGCAAGTCGGGGCCAGTCCATGAGGAGCCATGCGGGTGGAGGATGCGCTGGGGCCTGTGTCTGAATTGTGTTGGAGTGTTTATTGAGTCTGTATCTGCAAGACCTGAGTGTCATGGAATTAATCACTGTCCCCTAAGGAAATGAGTCCGGAGTGGGCAGAGGGGGTGGAATAGGAGATGGGGAGGGGCCAGGCAAGGGCTGCAGAAGCTGGCGGGTGGGGCTGGCTGGCCATCCACTCTGCATGTCACGTATGTCACTTCCATGTGGCCACAGAGCACTGAGTGGAAAGCTGTAGGGATCCTAGAGGGCCTTCAACTCTCAAAGGAAAATGTGTTGTTTTTTGTAAGTATACGTTTGCACCGTATTTTACTACCTTCTTATTCTTCTGCGGTATTTCTCTGGCACTTTACGACAGACACCATCCCATCCCTGTGCCCAGAACCGGGTTGGGTGCTACGGGAGACACTGCCTCTGTCCTCAGGCAACCAGTACCTCCTTGGGAAGATAATGATAATAATGGTCATAAAAACTGCCGAGTAAGGCTGGCGGGGTGTCGGGGGGCGGTGTTTAATTCCAAATGTCAGCTCCAGCTAATTGGTGACTTCCTGGGGTATTTCATCAGATCTAAGACCCCACTGATTATAAAATGGTGTTTTATGTGTTCTTAAGAAAGAAAAGGATGGTGCCAATTAAATTGTGATTGCTTTCTTATTACTTAGAATTTTTATTTTATACTTATTGAAACATCCTTTTTAGACTTACTTAGACATAGTATTATTTTTAACATATACTGCCCTTTTTCATTTGCAAAGGGGAAAATAGCAAGGAAGTAAGTTGGCTGTGGTTTTTCTAAGCTTCTTCACATTGAGAGTGTTACCAGCGGAAGCACCTTTGGCTTGGAGCTGTCAGTGTCTAATCTCCCACAGGCGTGGCTCTCCATGCCCCCGGGAGCACTGGGGAGGCAGTATTTCTTACAAGAGTGCTCTTGACTTTTCTCCCAGATCCCTGGCTCATTCTGTAAGCTGATGTGCACACAGGTAATGACACTACGGCACAACTGCCACCTGGCAACAATGACTGTGAGACACATCTCGGGTTTCCAAGATATCAAACTGGAAAAATATACATCTTAGACTCAATGAACAGTCTATATGGATTCTGAGAGTCAAAAAAGACTACATTCTTGTCATTAAGCAATAATGCTCCTCCTGTATCATTTGCAAAACTGAATGGTTTCCATTATAGGGAGTCCTCTGAGATCTAATAGAACCTGAAAGGCTGTACGCATGGAGTAGGAATAAAAAGACAAGATCTGGCCCCCTACCAGAGGAGAGCACTTCCAGAGAGGGACGAGTGGAGCTTAGAAAGTTCGAGAGAGTAAACAAACATGTCACGTGGACAGGGCGGTGGCAACCGGGCGTGGGTGGGGCTTAGACTGGAAGTGTGGGCTATAAAAGCATGAGTTTTGGCTCTAAGAAGTTAAGTTCAAGTTAGTGTGTTTCACTTGTAGAAAAATAATAAGTTGTTCTCATATTGCCACAACTTTCCTTTCTTTCTTACCATAGGTCCCGATGTTTTCAGTTCCAAGAGCCTGGCCGTTCAAGCCCAGAAGAAGATTCTGAGTAAAATAGCCAGCAAAACTGCGGCCAGCATGTTGGTTGACGACACCAGCAGTGAGATCTTTGATGAACTCTACAAAGCCACCAAAGAGCACACCCGCAACAAGAAGGAGGCCCACAAGATCATGAAAGACCTAATCAAGGTGGCAATCAAAATTGGGATCCTCTACCGGAACAACCAGTTCAACCAGGAAGAGGTTGTCATCGTGGAGAAGTTCAGGAAGAAGCTGAACCAGACCGCCATGACCATCATCAGCTTCTATGAGGTGGAGTACACCTTCGACAGGAACGTGCTCTCCAAGCTCCTACACGAGTGCAAGGACCTGGTGCATGAACTGGTGCGGCGACACCTGACACCCAGGACCCACGGGCGCATCAACCATGTCTTCAACCACTTTGCTGATGTGGAGTTCCTCTCTACCCTTTATAGTCTGGATGGAAACTGTAGGCCCAACCTCAAGAGGATTTGTGAAGGAATCCATAAATTGCTCGATGAGAACGTCCTTTGAATATCTTTGTGCCTGCTGGACGTTGCTGCGCTCGTGTTACTGCACCCAACGTGGTCTGTGTGAGAATCAAGAAAACAGGAGGACAGCCTTGTTGAACACACTCATGTTCTGTCCTTTTCATCCCTCCCGTGTTGCTGTCCAATCAAGCTCAGGTGGGTTTATTCCCTGAGCTCACTGATGAGGTCTGTACTTAAAATCACCTTTGTCTGCAAGCCCAAAGGACATTTCATCCATTCTGAGCAGAAAGGCTGCCCTGCTCTTCAAGGAGACCTCACTTCATCTTGTGCAGTGGAAGGAGCCCTGGACCAGGAGTCAGAGGACATGGGTTTGGTTCCCAGCTCCACCAGTTATGACTCCTCTGTCCTCTGGGTCCTGGAACCAGGATGCCCGCCTGCCTGCCCCCCAGGGCTGCTGTGAGGATCAAATGAAACAGTGTATGTTCACGCTTTTGAAAACACTAATGTAGGGTCTTATTTTCTCTTTAGAGTGTGAGAGGGACCAACCTGGATCCAGACTACTACACAGCAAAGAACAGAACAATAGTCTCTGGTGGTCTGGGTTTGCAGTCTGTCTCTAGATGTGCTATTTCAAACAAATTGGAAATGAATCTAAAGGTGCGAAAAAATATAGTGGCAAATTGGGAGAATTTTTTCAGAAGCTGTCTTTTAGGTCTCGGATGAGCAGATTTATGATCCTCCAGCAGGCTAGTGGAGTTTGCCACCCATTGCGCAGATGCCAAATTGTGCTCCGCCGGCAGGATTGGCTGTCTCCCATCCAAGGGGCACAGTCCATGAGACAGGGGAGGGCTTATTCTGGCATGCAGAAGTGAGTCAGGCAAAATGAACCCCCGTCTGTCTTTCTGGGCCCTTCATAGTTATTTTGTGCTGTCTTCTCTGGTTCATTAATAAATTGAAACTACTCATCCAACAAGAGGTCTTGGAATTGTGATTCAAAAATAAAATTCCTTGGAGTTATATATAGTGCTAAGAATAATGGGATTTAAAGGAAGGAGAAAATGGAGAGTAAAAGCTCTGCCCTTACACCCTCAGGGGATGTAGCCCCAGGGGAAGCCAGGTGGGGCTGTGCCCCTGGTCAAGGGGGAGCCAGCTCATGGGTGTGGAGAAGGGAAGGGAAGCAGAGAGGGAGAGAAACATCAACATGCAAGAGAAACATCGATCAGTCGTCTCTCACAGAGGCAGGAATTGAACCCGTGATCTTTTGCCTTGTGGGCTGACACCCAACCCACTAAGCCACACTAGTCAGGGCATCCTGCCACCTTTCATCACACTCTCAGCAAACATCAGAAGAACGTATTGCCTTATAATGTTGTCTGGAGGGCACCACATTAAGAGACGTGCTCTTTCTGCATCACCTCCTGTCCTGCGATGCTTCTTCTGTAAAATACCGCATTAGCTCAGCCCTCTGGTTTATGCCACGCCATGGTCTCTAGCAGGAGCATCAAGAGGTGGTTTGTAGGAACATGTGAAAAAAACCCACAGTGGCCTTTAGCCTCAAATGGCTCCCTTGTCAACATCAGTTCAAACCATTCAGTTAAGTTCTTCACCTACTAGCACTCATAATTAGTTATAGGAAGGATTTCCGGGGAGGAATGGGCCATAGTTAAGTAATCCCCTGTTCTCCATATTTTACAAGCACAGCCTGGTGCCTCCTTGTAGACTCGAGGACTAACAATGACGCCCTGTGCACATCTGGGCTGTGGAAGTCGTCGGTAGCTTGGGTACAGCTGGTGGAAACCACAGGCAGATGGCTCCCTTTGTCACCCACCCAGTCGGCAGCAAACACCCCAGCAGCAGCCGAATGAATTTCCACACACAGCCCTCAATACCGGCCTTGGTGTACTCATCTGATTAAGGACTGTGTTCTAGTTTGAGGGCTGGTTCTTTCTTCACTAAGCAGGTAGACCTATCCGGAGAACCAAGACCCAAAAAGAATGGGTGGAACTGTCTTCTGCCCATCTGAGACACAGCCAGGAAGGAGGCAGGATTCCCAGCCAAAGGGCATTGCAGGTTCTCTCTGTCTCACAGGCCATGGCACACAGCAGTGGCGGCAAAGGAGGGCTGAGTTCTGACAGCCTGTGAGTCTCTACAAGACCTGCATCGTCCTCATTCTGCCCAGAGAAAGATCAGCACTTCCTCCAGCAGGTCTCAGCAAGGCCAGCAACAGAGTGTACATTAAAACATCTTCCATGGCCTTAGGCTTCCCCAGCTGAGGCAGCCAAGGGGCTCTCTGTACTGCAAAGCCAGCTGGGTGTATCTCAAGCTTATCAACAGCAGACGGGGAAGCTGGGCTACCCAGGCACAGGTAACCCACCATTCCTCTAAACAGAGCCCAAACCAGCCCTGTGTATACATTTCAACCTACATTGGCATATCAATTCAAGGAATTGTCAAATTTCATCAACCAAATGGAAAGGTAACAAATTTTAAATATTTTACATAACAATGTAGTAAACAAAAAAGAAGCTGTTTGGTCTGAAAAAAAATGTGTCAGGCTAGCAGATGTGCATTTTGCTCAGAACTCTGTGCAAAACTTTCAATAACGAGAACCCACAAAAACAAGGTTAGCATGTGCACGCCTACATGGAAGTGGCACCCGAAATAAAACTGATTTCCAACAAGCAGCAGTACACAGTCACTCAATTGGTCATGCCCCACACAAACCAGACAGCACTGCTGGGCTGAGCAAATCCAAGGCAGACAGGACTCGCTCTTTAAGGGGGTGGGAGTTCACAGGAGCGGCTTGTCTGTCATCTGGCATCTCCAGCCATCCCTGAGCACTCAGCTCTGTCCTCACGGGGACCACCAGGGACTCAAGTTCCCACCCACCCTGGTTATGTGTCCTTGTGTCTCTGAACCTGCAGGAACACACTCCCTGCTGCTGTGCCTGCGTGTGTCTGCATCACCCTCCCCCCGTGAATCTGCCTCTGTGAGCTCTGACACCCTCAGCAGCTCCAGGTCTCTGCTCAGTGACAATCAAAATGAAAAGACTGCTCCATCTGTGCGTCTCCTCCAAACTCCCATCTCACCCATCTGTACTTTCTTCAGAAGCAAATCAGTACACTCACTGGCTGTTCCAATGAACTTCTTGTATTCATTTATATATAAAAAGAAAGCAAGCTCAAATCAGGCTTGCATGCCCTCTGCCCCAATATCTTTGGGGCTTTTTTTTTTTAATTTAATATGATTCCAGATGTCAAGAGCAAAACCAATCTGGGAAAATTCTAGATCAGCCAACTGGCTGCCAAGACATTGCATTAGCAGGAGCTGGGTGGGATATGGACAAGAGTCATGATTCAGGTGGCCTTGGAGGAGGTGCCAAGGCCCTCCAAACTCAGAACCCTGCAGTCAGGGGGTTTCCCTCAGTCTGATCCTGCTGTAGGGGCTACACCCAGCCCAGGCCCACCTCTTCTTTCCCTGGAGGGAGGTCTTGCTCGTTAGAGGAAAGACCCTTCTACAGCCCTGTCCCTCAAGATGGCATCTAGGAAGCCCTGAAAGTTCTGGGGTGGGTGAACTGCAGGGGGAAGAGTCCATGAGTTCTAAAAGTAGTTTTAAGATTTTTCTTTTATTCTAACTTAAAAAAAGAAAAAAATCACAATCGTCATCAGTACCTTCTGAACCATGTGGGGTTGATGACCTTACAGCCAGATGATGCCTTCTGGCTTCAGGATCTGAGTTTCTCTTTGTGTTTACAATGTCACTCATGCTGATGGATCAACTCAAATGAGAGAAAAGAATGTAACCTAATGTATTTCTCTAACTAGGCCTGGGTACTCCCTAGGGGTCTGCAGGCATAGCTGGGCATCTGTGAGTTCTCAATTTTGAGAAATGTTGCTACAACACATGAAAGTATAGGCTTGTAGAGAATGAATGTCACCCTGCCCTTCTTGGTGACCCGTTGGTGGGGCCTCAAAGGCTGCAGGGTAAACATGTGCCTGGGGACACAGAGGCCTGCTGCAGAGAGAGGCAGGCTCCCACATGTTCCGCCTGCCCTTTGAAAACTGGTCAGGTACAACTACCATACATAAACCAAAGAATTGATGAGCTTGTCCTGGCAATCATAATAAATCTCAAAGGTACAGGGACACCATCACTGGACACATTAGGCACTGTTGCTCCTGAGGAAGGGAACAGTGGAGAGGGCTTGCAAAGCTTCCTTGTGAAGAAGAGACATCACCTGGACTGGCCCACACTGCCCCAGTTCCAGCTTCCCCTGCTGGCATGCAGATTCCCAGGCGTTCAGAGTGTGAGTGGTTCCAGGATTCCAGTAGCTCAATATTTGGCTGAACTGAAGAGCAAGGCATGTGGCACTCAGAGTTCCCCCAGTCCCAGAAGGAGGGGTGAGCCAGAGCAAGCAGTCTCTCACACCCCACCCTCATCAGCACCTCAGGGCCACAGTAACCTGTCCTTTCCCTTCATTGTCTTTTCTTTGCTGAGCTGGGGCAGGTCTCTACAGAGGAGGTGTCCGCCCACCCAGGCAGCACGAGCTGAGACAGCCGGACCCCCCAGGCCGTGGTATAGAGCTCCTCCTTTGCTGACTGCTAAGGCCTTTCTGGACCCGTTCCTGGGACAAGGGAGTCTGGGGATTGGCTCCGCCTCAAGGAGGGGCTGGGCAGGAGCCAGAGCTTGGCACAGGGAATGGCGAGTGCCTAGGCTAGCAGGGAGGCAGCAATTAGGTTACATTAGGAGGGAGAGAATGCTCTTCCAGCCTCTGGCATTTGTGAAGGCAGAGCCTGTGGGCTGGGCCCTGAGGAATGGAGGGAGTGATTGGGCTCCTTCTACTCCTCAGAGCAATGTCTTCCCTGCCAAGAGGGTCATATTTCTTTAGTGATGGGAATGGGCTGCCCTACTCTGTTTCAGAAACGGCTACAACTTGATTTTAGAAATAGATGGTTGGGTTTGAGGAGACACGGGAGATGAATAGTTGGGGTTTTGAGTTCTTTTTAGCTTTCATAGGCAACGAAAAGTGGAACAAGCCATGAAGTAGGGGACTTAGTCTTATTTGCCCAGCACCGGATTTCCTTACACTTCACCTCTCGGGCCTGCTCCCTCACATGTGAAACAGAGCTGTACGAAGTCTCCAAGAACCCTCCCAGTCCCTTAGTTCCTTGCCCCTGAGCGCCACAGGAGAGAAGCTCTGGCTAGTTTTTTGTTGCATGTTTCTTAGAAGGGAAGCTGTTCATTAAGCAATAGCTTTCAAATAGCCTGAGGAGTGACTCCCCAGTGAGCCCCGTCAGTACTTATGACCGTAGGCCTAAGTTCATGATTTCAGAAGGGAAAAGTGTTGAGCCAGAAAATGCAGGGTAAAGTCAATCCGTAAAGATCAGTGAGCAGCACAACGTGGGCCCAGGTGGTCAGCCAATTCCCAGCTTAGCAGGTGCCCGCTGGGGTTCAATGTCAGGACTGACCCTCTGCTGAGACAGGTACATGTCAAAGCAAAGTGGGTCAAACATGAGTAATCCATCTCTATAAAGACAGGGTAATAAGCAAAGTCATGAAGAAGTCATTACTGATTTGAGTCAAATACCATAGGTAATTATCAGAATTAAGTTTAAGTATAGTAAGGCCATTTCCCAAACAAATGGGACATTTTACGGAGTTCTCAAATCTTTTCCCCCACTGTTTGAAATATTTTTAATGCATGTCTTTACATAGTGTATTCCATGCACCCCAGGGTGAACATGTTCTCTCACTGAAGTAACACTATCCTCATTCATATGTACAACCAGCATTCTTTAAAATGCCTCTAATGCTTCTAATGTGTGTCTTTACACAGTGCATACCATGCAACCTGGTGCTGTGAACTCACCTTTTTTAATGAACAGCTTTACTGAGATATACTTCACATAACATACAACCCACGCATTTAAAGTGCATAAGTAGTGGATTTTGGTATATTCACAGCCATGTGCAAGCACAACCACAATTTTAACACACTTTCATTGGCTCAAGAAACCTGGTACCCTTTAGCTCTCACCGCCCCCTGCCTGCTCAGACCTCACTAGCAACACAAAAGTTGCTGTTTTCTCACTCCCGCATGTACACAGAGTAATTTCTCAATATTGGAACTGCCCTGTGGGTGTAGATTCAGAACAAACTAATCCCAGTGACGTGTAACTAAGACTCATTGTGCAGAGCCAGGGTGACCCTCAAGCATCCTATGCATCATCCCTGAGAAGCCTCTTATTTTTTGAAATTTTACATTATTTAAAAAAGTGTCTCATTACCCTCTTAAGGGGCAGTCTCTGCAAGGAGGTGGACTCATCTAAGGATGACAGGATACTTGAAGGCTCCAACTACTGTAGAATCATCTCCTCCTCTCTTCGATTCCATTAGTTTGGGCTTCACAGATTTTGACGGGCTGTCATTAAGTGCATGAACGTTTATAACCGTCGTGTCTTCTTGCTGTGTTGGACCTTTAATTAATAAGTAGCATCCTTTGTCTCTTGTAACCTTTTTGGATTTGCCTATTTTGTCTGATATTAGTATAGCCATTCCTACTCTCTTTTGGTTGCTACTTGCACGGAACATTTTTTTCCACCCTTTCACTTGCGATCTCTCTGTGTCTTTGGATCTAAAGCGGGTCTCTTGTCAAGGGCATATAGTTGGGTCATGTGTTCTTTTCCCATTCTGTCCATCTCTGTCTTTTGATTGGAGAGTTTAACCCATTCACATTTAAAGTAATTACTGACAAGAAGGGACTTCTGTCATTTTGCTGCTTGTTCTCTACATGCCTCATAGCTTTTTGTCCCTCATTTCCTGCACTTCTTACTTTGTGTCTAGTTGACGTTTTGTAGTGAAATGCTACAATTCTTCCTCATTTCCGTTTGTGTATGTTCTATAGCTCCTCACTGTGTCTGTGGTTACCGTGCGGGCTACCTTTACTGCCCTGGAGCTGTAACACTCTAGTTTGAATTTACGCAAGCCCAACTTCAGTGACACCAAAATCTCTGCTCCTTCACAGCTCTGTCCCCATCCCCTTCAGGTGCTGTCACACAATTATATCTTTTCACATGTGTCCAAAAACACAAATTAATAATTCTTTTAAATGTACTGGTCTCTTCAATCACATAGAAAACAAAAAGAACAGTTATTACAATAATACCAGCTTTTATATTTGCCCGTGTATTCACCTCTATTGGGATCTCCATTTCTTCTCTCTTCCATTTCACTTTGCAGGACTCCCTTGAGCATTTTTTTTTTTTTTGCAGGCCAGGTCTAGTGATACCAAACTCCCTCCACTTTTGTTTTTCTGAGAATGTCTTAATTTCTCCCTCACTTTTGAAGGACAGTTTTGCCAGACACAGGATTCTTGGTTGACAATTTTTTTGTTGAAAACCAGACATTTGGATCTAAAACTGTGGTAACTCTGGATATCAGCTTCTCCCCCTTCCCCGTGTGCTAGTTCAATTCCTGCTGCCCTTATTTTATTGTTGTGGGCTGTCCCTGTGCCTTTCGGCCTGCACAGTCACTTTCTAATTATCCCCATATATGCAGTTGCTTTTGGACGCGCCAGTCTTTAATATCTGGCCCCTAAAAGGGAAAAATGAAAACTATGAAGGGGAGAAGATGCTGGCTCTTTAAGTCCCCTGGAAGTCACACCAGCCGGACGGTGAAGCTCTTACAACAACTGTGGGAGGTGCAGCAACAATGACCACCTGCCTCTTTGCATCTCTCGTCAGGGACGACAATCGTGGATCAGAACCCATATTTAAGGACACGGTCCTTTCCGCCCACCCCGATTCCTGCAGATTATACGCAAGCTGCTCCAGGAATATGTGCACAGCTGCCTGCCGCGTGGATGGAAACAGGGAGTAAGCAGCTGCTACTGTGCTAGGACCCTGAAATGGACCAAAATTAACCATCTGATCCTTTCCCTGAAAGTTGTAAGCCTTATTGGATAGACCCCCGAGTTCCAAAATAGTTACATTAGGCAAACTGTGCCAGTGTGCTTGTTGTCCAGGTAGGGAGACAGATTTCCTATTGCCTCTTTCTCCACCATCTTCCCAGAATGCTCTGCACATTTACTCTTGAGTCTCCCGCCTTAACATACCTTGCCCTATCACCTGTACATATGTATGACACCCATTTTCATGCTATGGGTGTTCAGACCATTGAAGACGTCATGAATTCAGCTCGGCAATGGTCACTGGCCAAATGCAAGGACTCCTCAGTCCGGGAGAACCAAGGACTCACCTCTTTAACTCTCTCAACTACGTTTTTCCTATCATGTGTGCTATCATGTGTACTCTCACATTTTCTCCTAATTTTCCACCAAGGTGATCAAAATCCCAAGAAAAAGAGAGGGGTCTTCATGCTGTGTTTGTGTATGTGTACAAATATGTGTGGGTATATAAGTACCTTCTTTTTAACTCCCCAAACCACACACAATATATATATTTTTAAAGTAAAATCCTATTGACAAATTTCCCAAACTCTCTGAGTTAACTACAAACAACAGGATTGCTTGAAAGATTCTTGACAAAACTTAACATCTCTAAGAACCTGAACAAGGAAAACCAGCCCATGGGCCATGCTTGATGCCTCTGAGCCTGGAGCAGGTCCTCTGACCGTCACTAGTGGAGAGAAGTGACATTTCCCCTGGCTCCTCTCCCCTCTCTGCCTCTCACCCTCTGAATGATGCTGGTCTCATTGTGGACTAATTAACACACTGGGTTGATGTGGAGGGAGATTGCCGGCCCCTTCACCCAGAAGGGAACTTGACTGGGCTACTGAACCAGGCCTTTGTAAGGAATGGGTTCCCCCGGCCCTCCTCCCCCACCCTGTAAATGCCCAGGGAGAAAAGGCTCACAGGGGAGTGGGTGGCCCTCACGGTGGTGGCTGGCCAATTCCTCACTCGCCTGTGAGTTCCCAGAGGAAAGGCAAACAAATCAGACCACACTTGGCTGCTGGCCAGGGAATCTTTGAACTTCTTCAGTAAGTCTTTAAAACTTTGGTTCTGACCCAAATCTTTTGCTCCAGCATAAAAACTGCTGGGCCTCAAGTCTCTCTGTTTAGGGAAACAGTGTGTCTGTGGCATTTGAATAAGGGTGTTTATCTAAGAAATGGTTCCTTGAGTTCTACCAGGTTCTATAATGAGCTCACTGTGTGCTCACTTTCAGCCTTCAAACCTTCCAGAACATCTAGTGTGTTTATCTACACCCTGTACCTCGGTTGTTGGGTATATTTACTTGTGAATGTTCCTAACTCCCGTCTTTTTCTTTGTAAGTCCCCAATTGTGCTTTGAAAAGGGCCCAGAGATTGCTGCGTCTCCACTGAAACCAGGATGAGAGAGAGAACAAACTCTCCAGCAGGAGGCATTTGAAAGACATTGGTCACTGGTATTCACTGAGCAAAGTTGCCCTGAGCTACCAAGAAATCGGTGAGATATAAGGTATGGGTTTTTTTTCCTTAGACTAAAGGTACATTAGTTGGTTTTTTTTTATTTCCCTCTTTGCTGCTGCTTACTTCCAAAGCAGATTATATGGCAGACACCCACTCTCCAAAGCCACATCTCTTGCCCTGATGAACAGAAGTCTCAGGAGAAGGGAGAATCAAGTGTTCCAGACCTAGGTGTTCCTCTTAGTCCCAAATCAATACCCTGACCACCTGTGCTCCCACATCCTCCGGGAAATATCACTGAGCCCACTGTAGTAAGCCTTTGAAAGGAAGTCAGTTGCCAGTGAACCACTAACCAGTGGCTTTTTTAATCTACCCTATCACCAATTCACCCATACAGCACAGACATTCCAACCCTATCGCCAATTCACCTGTCCGGCACGGACATGCAAATAAGCAGCCGAATCCTCCCTAGAGGGGCTCCTTAGGAACTAGACTTGAACCTCCCCAACCTGAAATCTGCCTGCTCCAAACCTACAGCAGATCTGGAAATGGAAGGCATCGAGAAAGTTCCCCCGAGTCCCAAATAACTGGAAAAGTATTTGGGAGCAAAAGAGGATTCCAGACTCAAGGAAAGAAGCGAGAATCACAGATCACACGCTAGGCATATTTTTAAAGACAACTCTAGTGATCGATAATTGTTAGCCCGTTTCCATAATTGCTCTCGTAATTAACACCTTCGTAGAGTCAGACCCGCACTGCTCGCCTTCATCTGAATGACTTTTACTGACAACAGAGGGAAACCAACTCCGTTTCAGGATTAATATTCTTTTACGGCACACTGCCAGACATGTCACAGGGCACTGAGTGTTGTAAAGTAACATTTTGTTACTCTAAAAGTGTCCGGTTTACGTGTAGAAAACGTGCTGGGTCTAGTATTTTAGGAGACCACCACGTCATTTATAAAGATGGGCACCATGAACCAGAGGAAAAAGAGATTCCAGAGATGCCTACTCCCTGCATTCCCTATTTAGGCGTCCTTTTTCTTTGTGGACCTGGGGCAGTGCACATGTCTTCCTGCCATTCCCAAAAAGGGTTTACTTTAACCACTCATAAAACAATTTCATATTCTATCATAATATTTGTGGTTTAAATGTGATACTTGACCTCACTGTGTTCTGTTTTCATTTTTTCTTACCATTATATTCGTGTATTTACATGGAGATTTCTGAAATTGGCCAGAACTCTGAGAGGGCGGACAAGTTATGCGAGCAGATGAAGCAACATATTCATGGATATTTATGATGTTGTAACTTTCTAAAATGCTATGACGTCAGCTCCTCATAGGAAGATAATATTGCTAGCGCTGGTATTTATGGCAAGTCATAAATGAACGTGTGGGATGCCTATTTCGGGTAATAGCTGCTTTTGGGGCTTTGAAAGAATCCATCCCTGTAGGTCACCTTGACATGACTCTTTCCCCCTCTGACAGAGGATTTCTGGGGGGCAGTTGAAGAGCAGGCTGATCTGGAGGGAGGCAGCCAAGGCTGCGCGTAAAGGGGTCACTGTCACCTGCCCAGGTAAAGGATGGTTGGTTTCTGCTGTTCTCAGGTTGTATCCTGTCCTATCTCAGCTGCAGTAAGGTGGCTGGGGATTCACAAAACTATGCATTGGCTTCTGCTTCTATCCGTGTTCTCCTTTTCCCTCCAAGAACTGGAACCTCACTGCTCTGGAGCTCAAACACAGTAACAGAAATACGGAAAGCCCGGGAAGGGGTGGCTCAGTTCCCTAGGCAGACTGCTATAATGGAGTGAAGGTGAAGGGGCAACACTAAGCACTCAAGGACTGTGACAAAAACGAAATAGGAGAGGTCTGAATCAACCAAGGTTCAATCAGGAAAACAGAGAACACTCCAGGCATCTCAAACTGAGAGCGTTTAGTGCAGGGAATCGATTACCCCGTTGATGAAAGAGCTGAGAAGCCTAACAGAGTACAGAGATTGGCAATGACCATGAGCCCCAATTCCACCAACCCTTAGGGCTGGAGGGACCAAGAAAGGGAGGCAATGTTACAACACTTGCTCTTAGGAGTGAGGGCATCCAGTGCAAATAAAATTTGAAGTAGATTTTGGGCACGTTCCAACCTCCACTTCCACGTAAGCTTCTTTTTCAGAACTCCCAGCCGGTGGGGCAAAGCTTTACAGATTACTGAGAAGGTTAAAGAAAGCCACTGTACCCCATGGTACTCAGTCTACATCCCAATGGGCATCAGAGGGATGTTGGGTCCTTTCAAGTATTTTAATAAACATACAGGAAAGATAACAAATAAAAAAGTAGATTTACAGTTGTGAGTATGTGAAACAGAGTTTATTCTTGTATTATTTATTATTGTATTATTTTCCATGTGAACTGTAAACCTACTTTTGCCCCACCCTATATATGTTGTTAGTATTAACATGATAATCATTTACATAAACATAAATCCTATATATAAACATAAAGGGTTTTATCAACCCTTGCCCCTGCCCTACCCTACCCCAGCTGGCTCCCACAGTCCATCAGAAGTAGGGAGACCACGTTTCATGGTTTGCCAGGGACAACTGTGGTACACTTTTCGTCCTGGCATCCCATCTTTTTAGCACATGTCCTGGAATTTTCATCTTTTTTAAAAGCTAAAACTTTGAAACTTTTAGAAGGAAAAATCTGCCTGACCTTGGATTAAGCAACATTTTCTTGGATATGACACCAAATGAACAAGCAATTGAACGAAAATAAATAAACTGGACTTCATCAAAATGAAAACCTTTTATGCTTTCTTTCTTTTAAAGATTTTATTTATTTATTTTTGGAGAGGGGAAGGGAGGGAGAAAGACAGGGAGAGAACTATCAGGGTGTGGTTGCCTCTTGAGTGCCTCCTACTGGGGTCCTGGCCTGATACCCAGGCATGTGCCCTGACTGGAAATCGAACCTGTAACCCTTTGGTTCGCAGGCCCGCGTTCAATCCACTAAGCCACACTGGCCAGGGGAAAACTTTTATGCTTTCAAAGGGTACTATTAAGAAAGTGAAAAGACAATCCACAGGATGGGGACAACACTTGCAAATCATATATCTTGTAAGGGTCTAGTATCCAGAATATTAAAGAACTTATAACTAAACAATATAACAAGTAATCCAATTTAAAAATGGGTAAAGGGTTAACAGACATTTCTCCATGGCATTAAGCACATAAAAAGATGCTCAACATCATTACAATTAGGGAAATGCAATCAAGACACTGACATATCACTTCACCCCTAGGATGGATATAGTAACCGACAATAACAAGTGTTGTTGAGGATGTGCAGCAATTTGAACCCTCACACATTGCTCCACAGGTCACACACCCCTTGTCCTGCAGTGGAGCATCTGGGGAGAACCACAGGAAGCCTGGAGTGACAACTGGTGCTTGCTTCCTCTCCTCTCTAGGCTTCTGGGACTGGCAACCTGGCCCTCTTTGGCCCAGCCAGTAAAGCCTCACACGTGGCTTCAGCCGGCCCCACCCTGGTAGAGACACACACCCTGAGCCCCAGTCCTGCAGCCCTGGGCTTGCTCCCAGCACTCTGCACAGGAGCTGGTGGACTGGTGATCCTATATTATGCTCCGCGGGGAGAACTCAGGGCACATTAACAGAGAAACTTTATATTCAGAGGGTCTCAAGTTGATGTAGCTGAAATAATTCATTAATTTAAAACAGGTATTTTATGTCTACAAGTAAGAGTTAATAACTTCAAACATGTTTACTTCATTAAACAATTATACATGTACCTGTGTGTGTATATGTTCTGATCACTCATTTTTGGTGATGACTGTTCTAATACAAAACAAAAAATATCAGTGAATCGTCATTCATCACTGATTAACTTGTTGAAAATAGTTTTCCTCTGCCTTCACAATTACCTGCTTCAGTTAAATAGAATAATCATAGCATTATTTAATTTCCTGAACTTACTGCCAAATTAATCTAAAATAAAAACAAATTACTGTAATTTCGCAATTTTCTTTAGACTACCTGGACACTCAGCATTCAGAATGGCTTCAAATCTGTAAGCAACCAAGAAAAGGCCAAATGTGTCTCTCTCTAGTAGAATAAGAACCCTCCCAGAGACAAGCTTGTCAATCTGCTCACAGAAGTTATGGCACCTTTGAATTGGCACAGCTCCTACAGGGCCAGCTGCTTCTCACCAAAGCCAAGAGGTGTGGAAGAAAATGTAGAAAAAATGAAATAAAATAGGCAGAGGATATTTAAGGACGATCATAAAATCCCAGTCTAAGTACTAACTCTACTGCTATACATCTGTGTGATCTTGGGCAAGTCACTTACAGTCTCTGAGCCTCAATTTTCTCATCAATAAATAAGAAAATAATGGTTGTGTTCAGGGGCTTGGGGAAATAAGCCCATGGCAGTGTTTGGAACAGCTTCTGACCCAGTGGCACTCAATAAGTATTTCCTGGTTTTTGTGATGACAAATTACTTTTCCTTGGAGGCTTTATGGATTTAATTAGAGACAGAGAATCACTGTAGATAGTAGATATATTATACAGAGAGGTAAGACTGCAGTCTACAAGTCGGGAACCTTCTAATGTTAGGGAGATTGGTATTTTAAATCCACTATGTACTCCTTAAGACAGGACAAATAGGCTTCACTCTCGGTGGCTAACTCAGGCTAACCAGTAATGGATGCCTGCAGGGCTTTGGTAGGAAGGATTCTGAAGCTGAGTCTTGAATCCAAAGGTAGGAGGGATGTGGCTGACTGCAATGTGTGCCTTGACCTCAGGAGAGAAAGTGATGGCACGTTCCTTTCCGGGTCTTCTATGCACAAAGGACTCACCTGCCATGACTCTGGTAGTCAATTTCATAAGAGAAACTTAGACAAGTAATAGTACTTCTTAAATCAAGAAATAATTTAAGAGCTGGACTTCCGGCCAAGATGGAGGCATAGGTAGACACACTGTGCCTCCTCGCACAACCAAAAGAAGGACAACAAAATTTAAAACAAAAAACAACCGGAACTGAGAGAAAATCGAACCATATGGAAGTCCGACAACCAAGAAATTAAGGAAGAAACGTACATCCAGACCGGTAGGAGGGGCGGAGAGGACTCACGTGGCGGGGTGGTGGCTGGCGGACCCGGGAAAGGCGTGGCTGGCCAGGAGAGGTGGCGGCTGCGGACCGGGCGTCCCACTCCCTCATGAGGATAAACTGGGAACAACTGGGGAGCGAGACAGACCACGCAACCCAGAGTTCCAGCTCGGGGGAAATAAAGCCTCAAAGCCTCTGATTGAAAACTCCTGTAGGGGTTGAGGCGGTGGCAGCGGGAGAAACTCCCGGCCTCACAGGAGAGCTCACTGGAGAGACCCACAGGGTCCTAGAGCGTACATAAGTCCTCCCACCAGGAACCAGCACCAGAATCAGCACCGCAGGGGCCCAATTGGACTGTGGGTAGTGCGGAAAGTCACAGAAAACCGGCAGAGAGCGGAGCAACCGCCATTGTTCCCTCTCAGACCCCTCCCCCACAAACAGCGTCACAACGCAGCATCGTGGCCGCCCCGCCCTGGTGAACACCTAAGGCTCCGCCCCTTACTACGCAACAGGCGCACCAAGACAACAAAAATGGCCCAAACGAAAGAACAGATCAAAGCTCCAGAAAAAAATACAACTAAGCAATGAAGAGATAGCCAACCTATCAGATGCACAGTTCAAAACACTGGTAATCAGGATGCTCACAGACTTGGTTGAATTTGGTCACAAATTAGATGAACAAATGAAGGATATGATAAGGAAAATTAAGGAAAATGTACAGGGAACCAACAGGGATGGGAAGAAAAACGGGACTCAAATCAATGGTGTGGACCAGAAGAAAGAAAGAAACATTCAACCACAACACAGTGAAGAAACAAGAATTCAAAAAAAACGAGGAGAGGCTTAGGAACCTCCAGGATGTCTTTAAACGTTCCAATATCCGAATCATAGGGGTGCCAGAAGGAGAAGAGGAAGAGAAAGAAAT
>VMDR010007896.1:0-38625 GCA_007922815.1 Macrotus californicus
AATGCCTTCCCAGTTTTCAGTCTCAAAACCTCAGGGTTCCTCATCTCCTTCCCTTACCATCTAATAGAGTAAATGATCAGGAAAGCCTGGACATCCTGTCTCCAGTGTCTTGCTCATCTGTTCTCTTTGGAACACCTTACAGGAAAAGACACAGGCTAGGTTCAAAATCTGACTCAATATACTGTACACTATACTGTATGATAGTAGAAAAGTTACTTAACTTTTCTGAGCCACCATTCAAAACTCTGAAAAATCAGAATCATTACTACATACCCTTATAAGGAAACACTACAAGGAATCCTCAGTGAATATAACACATACCTCAAATTATTCCACTGAATTCTAATTGTTCCCTACCTACAACACAGACTGATTGACAACAAGCACTTATGTTTTTGTTGCCCAGCAGATAAACGTTGCTTCATAACTACAAGTTTACCCCTTCCCCTCCAACTTCTCATTAACAGCAGCCTGGGTCAGCCCTCGCTCTGGTTCATCTGAGCTACTTTAGTAGCTTCCTCCTGACTTCTATGTTTAACCCAATTTTCTAAAACCATAGTCTGATCACGTACTCATCCACCCATGGTTCCCCAATGGCTAACAAATAAAATCCAGTTTCTCAGCACGGCTTTCAGAGATAAGCATATCTTTCCCAGTTCTATCGCAGGCCATTCCCTTCACCAAACCAAGCTAGATTCTGGTATTCAACAAAAATATTCTGCCTCTGTATCCTTTGTCTAAAAAGCTTCTCTGTTCTCCAGTCAAAATTCTTCCAAACCTTCAAGGCCCACCTCAAAGCTGCCACTCTGGAGCGCCCCAGCCCAAGCCCTCTTTCCTTTGGAAAGGAGTCACCCTTCTCCACGCTGAGAGAGTATGTGGTGAAACTCTGCAGAGTATGTGGTGAATCCTGACTGGTATGTCTCATCCCTCCTCCCTGTCTTGAACCACGTGAGTGGAGAGGCCATATTTTATTCTTATTTTTACATTCAACAAATATTTACTAAGCTCCTTCTATGTGCCAGGCACTGCACTGCCCTGGAACTACTGCAGTACAGAAAATGGGCAAACATCTCCTCGCCATCAGAGAGCTGGTCATTCTTGCAGGGGAGAGTGACTCATATCTCCCTTCCTTCTACACATGGACTCACTGTTGTGCAGCACAGCACTCATTTAACGAGTGTTGGCTGAACTGTACAGAAACATTTAAAAAAAAATTAATACCCTGAGGTAATTTAAAATAAGTCACTGAAAACCCTCATTTAAACTCCAATCTGCAAATCTGGCATATTTTAATACTTCTCTTTCAGAAATATTTCAGTATCTTTTAAAATTCATCAAAAGTCCCTAAAAGGTACTGAGGCTAAAGAAGTCCCCAAACAACCTTCTTATAGCCTCTTCTAAAGGCAGGCGCCCTGTCCAGTCTCTTTGCCTGGCCATCCTTTGTTTTATGTGACTCTGGTCCAGAGCCTACGGCTGACTGTACCCACTGTGACTGCCTGACCCAAAAGACAGCCAGTGCCTGAGCAACCAACACCACCCAGGATAAAAGGTAATGTGTGCCAAATCCCCTCAGCAATGGCAACTAAGTAACATCAGTTAAAGCAGATCTCCAGATACACAGATGACATAAAGTGGAGACAGGCCTTTTATTTATCTGTCTTTTCCTAACAAAATCTTCCTAAACTAAAATCCAAATCACCCCTCAAGTGTAAACAGGGGCCCAGAGCTCCTCCTTCTCATGGAACCTCCCTGCAACCATCTTCCAAGCTACCAGAATGCACAACTGCAGAATGTGGCAAAAGAAACCACTACTCCAGATAAAAAACAATCACAATTTGCTAACTCACAAATATTTATTAACATTTTCATTCATTCTTTTAGCAACTGTTCATTGAATAGTCACACAATGAGACAGATGCGGTGTTTGCTCTCACAGAGTTTGTTTCTATTGGGGAAAGGAAAACAAGTAAACAAATAAATCAAAAGGTAATTTCAGATGATGATCAATGCTATAAAAGCATGAAGACATTAAAGCTCGGCAACAGCTTAGAAAATAAAGAAGGAAAGGGAATGAGGCCATGGACACAGTGTGTTAGAACAACCTTCCGGAGTCAGTAACATCTGAGTTAAGACCTCAAGCATGAGGAGTCAGTCACTCAGAGATACAGAATGAATCCATCAAATTAGGAAAGAGCCTACAAGCCACACTGAGCAGTACTAGGCACCATAAAGAATATCAGGAAAGTTTAAAACTGTTTGTTCCCTCAAGAAGTTTTCAATGTGTTTACAGAGTTAATTAACTCATGAAACTGCACAGAATTAAAGTAGAAAGCCAGAGAAGCCCTGCGGACAGAGGGGAAAAATGTGAACCGCTTTGCAGCCTCCAAGTCATTTCACTCAAAGACCAAACCAGTCCATTTGGTATTCTGATTCTGATACTGTTGGGGAAAGTACATAAACCATGCCTTTAAGCTTTCCAAAGTGAAACCTGAAATTTTTCTATTCTTAATTCTTTCATCCTTCGAAAGGCAGTAAAGAAGGCAATGCTTCCAGGCAGTAGGGTAACACAGTTAATTTGCTCATCTGAAAAATCTAGTCCTCAAATTGCGTTTCCCCCCCTTAACTGTAAGCTGACTTGACTTCTCACCCTGCAGCCCCCACAACCATGCTGATTCACAGTTGTTGCTTCCCTCCCACTGACCACATGCCTGGGCTTACCCAGAATCGTCTAGCAGTTTCTTTCTCTGGAAACAACTGAAGAACTGCTGAGTAGAGTTGCCAAGCAATCAGTCTCCAAACTATCCCAATTCAATTGATGTCTGGGACAACGGAAACTCATTCGGCTAGTTCAGATGTTAAGAACTGAGCACAAGCTCCCTAAATGTGTGTTCACTACAACAGAAAAAGCTACTGGGCCTCTTCCACTTGAGACCTTAAGAGGTGACTGCAAGAGATTCCCACGGCGCTGCCATCAGAGCCACCACGTCTTGTTCCAGCTTCCACAGGGTAGTAGGAAAGTAAAGATCAAGACACCTATGCTGGCAGATGCTGCAACTTTTTCACTGTGAATAACTTCGTGGTATGAGGAGACCTTTCTGGGATAAAACAAGAGGAAACGGTGCACATTCTTCAAACGAAATGGTCAAGAGAAAGGTGGCATGAAACCAAGGCAGTCCTGACACCCCAGCAGCCACTGACCATGTCTAATTGAAGGGGGTTCTCCCATGGACAGTGAATGGCAAATGACCAGCAGCACTGACTTCGCCGATTAAAAGGGAATATAAAATGCCAATCACTACTGCTGACAAAAAGCCACATACAATCACCTATTCTCAATGCAAATTGTCTACATAAGTCATTTAATGGACCTTCTCCATCACACTCCCGCATTCCAAATCCAGTCACTGTAACTAAAAATTACCCATATAATGAGCTACAGAGGACAACCAACAGTCAGAGGTAACAGTTTCTCCAGCCAGGGCCCATTTCCTTCTCTCTTCCATTGCCCCATATCTGTAAAAGCCAATCCCAAATTTGCCAGTTAATTAGGACACCTCCTCCTGAACCTTAGCAGACAGGTTCTGTCATGTGGGACCTCCTCGGTACTGCACACCACCATGGAAAGCACCCTGCTTTCTAGCTACTGTGAAGACATCTGCTTATACCCTGGCACCTCCTGCAAACATCTGCACATGCTGAGGGTAGGGACTCAGATTTTTTCTGTCATTCTTTTTTACTCCCTTCCTCCAAAGGTGCCTAGTATCAAATGCTACATAAGAAAATGGTTTAATACACATTGGCTTAACATACTAAAAGGAAACAAAGACTTTTACAGGAGAAAAAATACTGCAATGCCATTGTGAAGTAGTATATTCGTAGTGAAAATATTTTACCATACTGCTCCTTGTCAATGAAACAGAACAATGAAATTAAGATTTGAAAATACAAAATTCAACTAAATCACAGGCACTTCATTCTTATAAAATTGTCTTTTAAACCCTCCCTGCAATTTCCACCCTATAAACAACATACAAAAGAGGTTCCTATCGACTCTGAACCACTTTAAAAGGGACCTGTTAAAAGTCATCTTTGCAAGTTCTACTTCTACATCTGATCCTGGATGAATCAAACTTAATCATATTTGTGTAAAGATAATATAAGTGGGTTTAAGATAAGGTTTTATTTATAGTTGTAACTAAATTCACAAAATTAGTTCTAAGTTATGAAAATATAAATGAATTTAATATCTGTTGAAAATGTTCTTTTCTACAAATGAGAACTATATAACCTCTAAAGGATTTTATTCTGCTTTTGGCATTCCTAGTATGCTTTTCCATCTGAGACATGTGCTGGTTTTCCTAATCCTCAGAAATGGCAGGGGCCCCTGGGGTCATCATTCTCAGGGACTGGGCTGAGTTTGTGGGCCTGACTCTGTGTTAAATGGTGCTGACCAAAGTTTCATACGTATCCAACTGTGGCAGAGACTGCTGGTTGCCTAAGTCAACTTCCATTCTCCTTAATAATGGAGCCTCTGTATTACTGGAGCCCAGCCAAAACCAACTCCAGCCTCCCCTGAAGATTTACGTAAACCCAAGATGTTAGGCAGGACGACTAGCAAAGCTCTGGAATGGATCTACCTCAGCTTTCGTCTGTGTGCTCTTCTCCAGCTGCCTGGCTGTAGTGAAGAACCAGTTTCCCTCAATCCACTGCGGAGTAATACTTTTTAAAAACACAATTAAAAAGATGTGGTGTGCTAAACGTCTATCAAGTTTCTAAACAGTTACTTCCAGTTTCTGCACTTATCTCTTGGTGGACCAGTGGCAAGCAGTTCAGTCCATGGGCTGTGACCTGACAACACTGTCCCAGAGCGAGACTCCCGACAGCTGGAGCTGAAGTGGCCATCTGTGATCATGAGAAGACCGTGAGAACGGAAACCTGCACTCAGGACAACAGAGCCAACAGTAGGAAATTAGACACCTGAGGATCAGGATCATTCTACCAAACCTAGATGGCACATCCTGAAAAACACCTTGTTTTCCATGAGAATACAGACATTTTACCACTGTGATTTGGGTTTTTATTTTTATTATATACAGCCAATCTTAATAACTGATACTCCTATATCTGTAAACCCTGTAAAATTTTCAAAGCACTATATTACCTCTTTTTATTCTCACAGGAAAATAACTCTGTGAAGTAAGCAGGGTGCATATTCTCAACTTGACACATATGGAAACTAACGTTCTAGAAGATTAAATAGCTTGCCTAAAGTAACACAGCTAGGAAGCATTGATAAAAGAACTGAAAACACAAGCCAACTGGCTACTCTCTTCATAAGAACAATCTACCTCTCAGTGAAGTACAATTACTTAGCATGATCATGAGTAAAATAAAATATAAATGATCAGCGGTGTACTCACAACAAATTATACAAAGTGAACACGCCACTGGGTAGAAAGATACAACAAAAAATGCCACAGTCAACTAGTTAAGACAAAATCAGACTGAATGGAGACAGTCAGAGTACACTGCATTTTTACAGTTGTAGCAAAGCATCTGTGAAAAGGAGCTGGAAGGGTAAAAATCACAGGCAATTTTATAATAAGCTAGCCAGCAATGTAGCAACTGAACTAAGGGCAAATAATACAAATCACATTAGTTTAGGTTATGACATAAATTCTCAAACTGTAGTCTCAAATTAAATTTGAAACACAATATTCTATCTGGATAGGAACAAACTTTGTCAATAAGTAAGAATATTTCTTAAAAATAATTTGGGTAATAATGTCATGATGATAATAATAATAATATACTGTCTTTTAATATAAATAGGAATTCTGAGAACCACTGTCAATCAGATGAGTTCTGTGCTTTCTTTCAATGGTGAAAAAGTCTGGCACAGAGCCATCCCATTCACCTTCCAGGATGCCCTTGTGTGCAGAAGTGTATTATTAAAAAGCCAATGGGTCTTCTCTCTCCTGTGCACAACGGCAATTCTTAAGGAAAAATGGATTGTACCAGTTGCAGAAGACAAGGCAACGGTCCCAAACAATAAGATCACTATCATGGGTGTCAGAGAAGTTGGTATGGCATGTGCCATTAGCATTCTGGGAAAGGCCCTGGCTGATGAGCTGGCTCTCGTGGATGTTTTGGAAGATAAACTCAAAGGGGAAATGATGGATCTGCAGCATGGAGGCTTATTTCTTCAGACACCTAAAGCTGTGGCAGATGAAGATTACATTGTGACTGCCAATTCTGAGTTTGTGGTGGTCACTGCAGGAGTCTGACAGCAAGAGGGAGAGAATCGTCTCACCTGTTGCAGAGGAATTAATGTCTTCAAATTCATTATTCCTCAGTCATCAAGTACAGCCGTGATTGCATCGTAATTATGGTTTCTAACCCAGTGGAAATTCTCCCATACAATACCTGGAAGTGGATGTAATCTGGATTCAGCTAGATTCCACTATCTTATGGCTGAAAAACTTGGCATTCATCCCAGCAGCTGCCATAGAAGGATTTTGGGAGTACATGGAGACTCAAGTGCGGTGTGGTGTGGTGTGGTGTGGTGTGGTGTGGTGTGTGGTGTGGTGTGGTGTGGTGTGGTGTGGTGTGGTGTGGTGTGGTATGGTGTGGAGTGGAGTGAATATGGCAGGCATCTCTCTGCAGAAACTGAATCCAGAAATGGGAATGGACAGTGACAGTGAAGACTGGCAGGAAGTGCGTAAGATGGTGGTTGAAAAGTGCCCCTGAAGTCATTAAGCTAAAAGGATACACCGGCTGGGCTATTGGAACATGTGGCTGATCTCACTGAATCTATGCTGGAAAATGTATCCAGGATTCATCCAGTGTCAACAATGGTGAAGGGAATTTACAACATTGAGAACAAAGTCTTCCTGAGTCTTCCAAGCATCCTGAATGCCCGGGGAATTAGCCAGAAACTGAAGGATGATGAGGGTGTTCAACTCAAGAAAAGCACAGATACCCGGTGAGACATCCAGAAGGCCCTCCCAGACCTGCTGACTTCAGGCTTCTAGGCTACATAAATGTAAAAACTGCGATGTGATTAACCATGAGCCTTCGGTTACTACCCGTGCACAGTTTGTTTTTATCTTCCTAAACATGTGAATCTGGGCTCACAGAATCAGAGCCCATGCTTGGGTGAATGCCTGCAATAGGAATCTTGAACAAATAAAATCAACTATCGTGTGAAAAAACAAAGCTGACGGTTAGGATCAGCTACTTCATCTGTGACTGTAGACTAATTTTTTATTTGAGTAAATTTCCTTTGCCTATGTAGGTATCAAATGTTTTATTTCATCAGCAACAAATGCTAAACTATTTCTCATATCAATACTTACCTATTAAATACTAAATTAACAGAAAAGTCACACTTTTCATTAAATGTATATTAAAAAGCTCTTCTGCTATCCTGAATATTTTGCTGCAATTTTTTTGATTATTAGGAAAAACCCACAAGAAAAATTAAGACATGAACTTTTATGTATTTTACTATGCACATTTAACCTTTCAAATTTTCTCTCCAGATATAAAGTAATTGCCAAAAAAACCCAACACACTTTATTGTTCCTAGTATCCAAACATACTGTAAAAATCGTCAAGGATCATTAGTGAGAATGGGTTCTTATAAAGAATACCCATTTGATGTCAGGACAACAAAGTCTGTAAAGCAAGGAAATTTCACTGTAATTTTGTAAATAAACTTTTCACTAGATTTTTTTTAATGATCAATCCTGTAGATAGTTTTCCAGTTCATCATCTAGAAGACCCATTCCTCTGCTCAACTCACTGCCTGTTATTCAGCAGTCACTGAGGTTAATTATATTTCCTCAAAAACCAGGAGGAAGGTGTCATTTCATCCAAATAGGAAATAAGACCAAAGGATGTCTAGGTCTCAGCCCTTCTGCCTTCCTCCCCCGGCAAGATACAAAAGGACAACATGTCTCCTTTCAGATAGAGCAGCATGTTCAGAAGACTTCCAACTGCACTGAAAGCACCTTAATAAAATGCACTGAAAACTTAGACTGTGTTCTCCAGATTACTGTGACAGGACATCGCACGTGTCCTAAAGATTCCCTCGCTGGCATCGGACCAACCTGCTGTAACGCCTCCCCCCTCTCTCTCCTGCACAGATCGACACCCATGTTCTTTACTTACTCATTCAACCAAACGAAAGGGCAGGAGGTAGGAGTTGTGAGTCTGGCTGAGGAAACGGAAAACAAATGACAGACAGTACACCACAAAAAGCAGCCCCACAAACATCAGGCCTGGTGGAAAGACAGCACAGAAGAGAAAGTAATGAACTGAGGAAGACCAGGCTGCCCATAGCTAGTGACAGATGGGACTCTAGGGGCATTCCCAGCCCCCTAGCTTCTACAAAATCATGGAGCTGGGAGTGAGGTGGGCTGCCATGTTGAGAAACAGCAGCTCTCCCCACAGATTCGCCCACACTAGGACGCAACCTGAGGCTTGCTTCTCCCTGGTGAGCTCCCCGGCACCACAGCCTGTCCCCAGCGGCTGTGCACCCCCTTGGCTGCATTCTCCCACACAGCAGCCCCTTCTGAGGCTCTGTAGTCAGCCAGATAGTTTTCAAAGGCCTTGCTCTTTCCAAATTTTCTTCATTAGTCTCCCTGGCTTCTCAATCCTCTCCCCTCCATTCTAGCAGGAAGGCAAAAACATGATTTTACACCACCTCACATCATGGTCCCACTACTGGGACAAACCTGTCTCAGCTGGGCTTTGTCGAGCTGACCATGCCCTTCTTGAAGCTGAATCAAGTCTTTCAACAGCACTGACTCTCCCCAAAGAACGTATCATACCATCAATTTTGTAACGCTGACGCAGAGTCTTAACTCTCCTCAGACTATAGAAGAGCAGAAGGCTTCCAACTTCACCCAGAAGATTCCAATTGTGCCAGTACAATGGACAAGTCCAATGACATTTCCTATTGATAATGCCTCCTGTGTAACTTCTCCCAGCCTGGCGGACGATGGCAAAGCACTGCTCACAAAGGTTCTTCCTTCTCCGCACTCCCAACCTCTGCATTACAGCGGGGGCCAGTGCCACTGACAGCACTGAAACAGCACAATGCCCGTTTCTCTTCTCTGCCACTGAAGCTCATAAAAGTGCGGTTGCTTTCTTTTGCAAATTGGTTGCCTGAAATCACACCAGCCATCTAACAGATTAAGTCCCTGCCCCCATTAAAAACTACAAAAAAAAGTCAACTTACATTATGGGAAGAATATAAATCTCAGCAAATATTAATCAACGTGTCAGGCTGACATAATATGCCAACCACATTTGATGTTTGCTAAGAGTATCGGTAAAATAATCTAACCACCCACCCACAACTACAAAGAGAGAGAAAAAAATCAAGGCTAAAACAAAGGTGTATATGTGCCCGACGCTGTTTAATAACTCCAAAGGATACAAAGCCACGTAGGAATAAGTAAATCATAAATGTATTCAAGAGCATTATAAAATGGAAGGGAATTATCCAAAGGGCTCCACCAGCCGAATGAATTAATCTTAACACAAAATGCCTCGCAAACATCCCAATGTGACAAATCACCAGCTGGGGCAAATCCCAGATAATGAAACATTGCAAGAATGGTTCTTTTTAATAATTTAGCCCATCAAGGAGTGAATATTGATTCTTGTTTTCAGCAGAAGGAAAGTGTTATCTTCAGCCTTATAGCTCAGTGACATCAAGGAATTTAATCACAGTGCCTTCCTGCCATGCAATCCTTAACCTGTCACCTTGGTTTTTTGTCATTCTTCAGACCATGTCTAGAAAACCCCTGGTCTCATGGATGAGTCTTCCCTACTTAACCCACAGTAACCATAGCAGCATTTCAAGTTCTACAGATTAAACATATCAGTCAATTATCACTCGCCAGCTGCTTTTCTGTTAAATAATTTTCACAATGCATCAGATATCTTTCTACATTCTCATCTTGTTTGTTAACAAATCTGCTCAATATCTTAAGAGCAGATTGATATTCAATCATAATGTAAGTGTGCCAATCTATGGACATCTGTGGACATTTCTAATACATCCAAGAAGACATTACTAACAAAAGGGAAAACCAGTGGGAGGCATTAAGCATCAAACACCATTTCCCCATTCCAACATGTAAGGTCATAAAGTTCCTAAACTTTCAGGAAAAATGAACTAAGTATTAAATTTGGTGGTAATACTAATTTATCCATATTCTTGTATCTTTATACACCATAAAAATACTCAAAAAATTTTAGACTGAAAACAAGACAATGATTTCTGATTCAAATACAAAATCAAACTGTTCTCATCCCTGACAGAATGTCTGACACTCAAGTTTCACTACCCTAATATTCCATCAATGTCACTCAGCTTTCTTTATGCTGTGGACAATGAGATCCGCCTTCTACGGAGTATGTGAGAGGGGTAGTGGGAGTCGGGGGCAGACATCCCTGCTGCTAATTTGACTTTCAATGTGATTCTACAGCAGGGGTGTCAAACTCACTTTCACCGGGGGTCACATCAGCCTTGTGGTTGCCTTCAAAGGGGCGAATGTAATGTTAGGACTGTATAAATGTAACTACTCCTTAACAGGTAAGTAAGAGCTCGGTGGCAGAAACAAGGTGCCAGGCCGGATAAAACAAGGTAGAGAACCGAATTCAGCCCACGGGCCTTGTGTTTGCCACATGTATTCTAAAGCATTCCTCCACGATCCTTTGGATCAAGGTACCGTAATCCAGAGAGCTTCAGGTCCAAGGTCAGCACACAAATCTTTTACTGGACACCAAAGACATTTGTAGCTACCTTTTTAGGTCCTTCTGCTCTTCCATACAAACTGTAATTGTTACAAGGCCCCACCAAGGGCAGGGCAGCAACACACTCCATTCAATTCAGGCATCAGAAAGAACCATCACTGTCAAAAGGCTGTAACCATGGGCAGCAACCTCACAACACCACATTCCTCTGTGTGGGGATGAATTGTTTTTCTGTGGTAAGAGCACGGCAAGCTCCCTTCTAACAAAGATGCAAAAGGCCAAAAAGCAGCATTATGAACCTGACATCAAGTAAATGCAAACAAAACCATAAAATAGCCTCATGCTATGTTAGCTGATGAGCACATGTGTACAAGGTGTATGTTGTATGAGTTTCACAAGCCCATGAGAATTCCAACAGGCTAGTAAAAAAAATTTAACTTGAACTATACATTGATATCTACTTGCTATAACCTTAGCCAGGAATATTTTCCTGTTCCCACACCACTCTCACTTTCATGGGAAGTGGAAGGCAGGGTAGATAAACACACACTAGTCGCTTCCTTATAAAAAAATAAAGAAACATGCATACTAGGTTTTTCTGGCTAGTATTGGCCAATCTTTCTCTTGACTGTATCAAGTGCAATACTTCCTCTGTTGATGGTACCACTCACTCACGATTAACGTATTCCATTTTAAACAATCCTTCATCACCTGATTGAAATTTTAAAAAGTGGTTTTTTCCCCCGTGTCTTGTAAATGAATCAAACTATTAACTCGATGGTTAGGGAGCAGCCTATCAGAGTCAGGAACTGTTTTAGTGCTGCAAACAACAGGCGGATGAAACGCTGCTCCTTTATTCAATTGGACCAAAAGGAGACCACAGATGTAAAGTGGCCACGGTGTGACGTCACGGACATTGGCTGGTTGTCTCTTCCTGATGAGGAGCAAGAGATGGCAAGTTGAGAGATGAAGAGGATTTTTATTTTCATTTCAATTTGTATCTTACATTTTATAATATACTTGTCTTCTGGATTATTTTATAGTTTCATTAACAGAGTTTAGAGCTACATGATTTTGACTCTGAAAAAATTTACATACAATCAAATAACTAAGTAGTACTATCATAATTGTCACAAGCTAGTAAGTAAAATAAATGCAATAAGCTACATGTGTGCCAAGCAAGGGCAAAGCCAAATCATGGCAAAATACATTTAATACAGGTGTCCCAATGATAATAACAGAAATAAAAGTGATAGAAAATTGAGGATCACAAGGAACCCAGTAGTCTTAACATGTCATGTATGACTGCCCAGTCCCTAATAATCTGGGCCATGAACCCCATCAGTCACAAATTTGTGTCAAAAGTCACTATTTCATTTCAGCAAGACATCATCATCCCTCATTCTATTAAATGAATGTTGAGCCCTGGGCAGTGTGGCTCAGTTGTGGTTGGAGCATCATCCTGCAACCGAAAGGTTGCAGGTTCAATTCCTGGTCATGGCGTATACCCAGGTTGTGGGTGTGATTTCCAGCCCAGGCGGGAGATAACCAATCGATGCTTCTCTCTCACACCGATGTTTCTCTCTCTCCCTATCTCCCTCTCTAAAAGCAATAAAAAGATGTCTTTGAGTGAGGATTAAAAATAAGCATAAATACAATGTTGCTAGTTAGAATTTTATTGGTTTTGTAATTTGATCTAAATTAATTTATAAATGTTCTCTTAAAGCTGTATTAGGGATATAAACAAGCAGATTATACCTAATCTGTGTGTTGGAGAAGGTGGGAAATTAAGTATTATGGGAGAACCACAAAAATCATTCTTTTAGGTATATAAGATACTTAGGTTTGAGAAACATAGAGGTCCTGGAACTGTACCAAAAGTTCTACATCCCACAAAGGACATGACTAATCTGTATTTATAACAGTCACTGGGGTGGAAGCCAGACTTCCATTCACTAAAGCTGGCTGCCCATCAGACTCTCCTGGGGAGTTCTTGGACACTAGAGCAATGAAAATAATACTCTGGTTTTACAAGTGAGGAAACTGCGGTGGAGAGAGATTTAAGTAATTTCATCATTAGCAAATGTTGCTAATGTGAATCAACCAGTATCAAAATTCGAACAGTAAAAATGTGTTTTTTTTTAAACCATATCTACTATCTATTTCTTCTAAGCAGCTTTTCTTTCCCCTGGAGCCTAAAACTAGAACATAACACCCTAACAGATTTTTCCTTTCTACAAATATAAAAAAGAGTCTGAAAATTCATAAAGTCCTTGAGCTGCTACAATAAACAAACAAACCTGAGGACTCAAAAGTTCTCTTCTACCCAGCACCTACCTCTTACTTTTTCTTTCTTTCTCTCCCTCCTTCCTGCCTGCCTGCCTGCCTTCCTTCTCCTCTCTTCCTACCCCTCTCGCATTTTACTCAAAAATCCCAAATTTGAATTAATGATAGGTGAATCATGATCTATTTTTCAAAGATAGCAATTCAGCTGTAGTATAAAAAGTAAGAAGTTTTTTAAAAGGATGAAATTCTGCAACTGCCACAGAGATTTGGGCAAAAACAACCAATAGTAACACGTGTTAGGGTGTGTGAAAACTTGGTGAAGAACAGGGTATTTACATGGTCGCAAAGTTTCTCCCTACAAATTACTTATTAATTACAATAGGAAACTTAGTCATTTATCCAAGTTATCCAAGTTAACATTGCCAAAAATGTTACAAACTGATCCCATGTGTCTTCTAAGGACACAATACCATTAATACAATAGTCTTGCCTAAAATGCATAGCCTAAATCTAACAACTAGGAAACAATGAACTACAAACATCTGGACGGTATACTTTAAAGCCATGCCAATGTGACGGAAAATAAAAAAAGGCGAAGGAGCTCCTCTAGGTTAAAGGAGATGTGCTAAGTGTGATGTTGAACTGGGCAGTAGGTCAAAGAAACAAATTGCTATAGGAGCTGCTGTGGGGAGACATGGCAAAATGTGTTTATAGATTATACTATTGTATCACATTGTTAAAATTCCTGATTTTGGTAACTACCATATTTTGCCATGCATAATGCACACCCACATTTTTGGCCCAAACTTTCGGGGGTGGGGGGAGGAATCTTTCGTCTTAATTTTTTAATTCAATTATTTATTTATTTATATTTAGATACTTGTTCTTTGTGTTATAAATGAATTTTAACATTTATTTTTTAACATATTATGGTTGGTACAAGAAATTTTATGTAACAAATAATTACAAAACACAAGAACAGATACAAGGTATTTTAGGTACTACCCATGTGTAATGTGCATCCTTATTTTTCCCTCAAAAATCTGGGCAAAAAACTGTGCGTTATATATGGCAAAATACAGTACATGGTGGCTATATAAACGAATGTCCTTGTTCTATGAAATACACACAAGTTATTTAGGAAGTAAAAAGTCAAGATGTCTGCATATTACTCTCCATTCAGAACAAGGGAATGTAGAGCCCCAAACTGACCCACATAAATAGAGTCAACTGGTCTTTGACAAAGGAGCAAAGGTGACACAGCAGAGAAAGGATAGTTTCTCAACAAACGATGCTAAATAATTGGACATCAACATGAAAAAAAATCCAAGAGACTTTATGCCTTTTACCAAAATTAATTCAAAATGGATCACAGACCTAGACGCAAAACAAAAACTAGGAAGTTCCTAAAAGACAACATCAGAAAACCTAGATGACCTTATTGTGATGCCTTTTTAGATTCAACACTGAAGGCACACAATCCATGAAAAGAAAGAACTGGTAAGCTGGACTTCATTAAAATTCAAAACATCTGTTCTGAAAAAGGCACTGTCAAGAAAAGGACAAGTCATAGGTTGGGAGAAAATATTTGCAAAAGACAAATCTGATAAAAGACTGTCATCCAAAATATACATGAACTCTGTACACTCAACAGTAAGAAAATAAACAACCCAATTAAAAATAAACCCAAGACCTTAACAGACATCTCACCAAAGAAGATATACAGATAGCAAATGAGCATATGAAAACATACTCCACATCAATTTCACTAGGGAAATGGAAGCTAAAACAACACTGAGATAGCACTATGCACACCTACCAGAATGGCCAAAATCCAAAGCACTGACACCAAATGTTGGCAGGTGCGTGGAACACCAGAAACTCTTCGTTCATTGCTGGTAGGGATACAAACTAATACAGCTATTTTGGAAAACAATTAAACTGTTCCTTTAAAAACTAAGCATAGTCTTACCATACAATCCAGCAATCTCACTCCATGGTCTCACCAAAAGGAGTTGGAAACTTATGTCCACACAAAAACTGGCATGCAGATGTTACAGCAGCTTTGTTCATAACTGCTAAAATTTGGAAGATGCCCTTCAGTAGGTGGAAGGATAAACTATGGTACACTCAAACAATGGAATATTATTCAGTGTGAAAAATAAGCTATTAAAAGTCACGAAAAGACATAAAGAAAATTATGTGCATATTATTAAGTGAAAGAAATCAATCTGAAAAAGCTATACATTCTGTGTAATTCCAACTCTATGATATTGCGGAGAAGGCAAAACTATGGAGAAGAAAAACAATAAATGATTTCCAGGGCTTAGGAAGAAGGGAGGGATGAATAGGCAGAGCACAGAGGATCTGAGGTCAGTGAAAACACTATTTATGAAACTATAATAGTGGATTCTTGGCTTCAGAAAGTTGTCCAAACCCATAGAACGTACAACACAAAGAGTGAATCCTAATGTTCTCTTTGGATGATAATGATGCTCAATGTAGGCTCATTAATTATTACATGTGTACCACACTAGTGGGGGACACTGAAAATGAGGGAGGCTATTCATGTAGGGGTAGGGAGGTCTGTGGGAAATCTCTGTACCTTCCACTCAGTTTTGCTGTGAACCTAAAACTGCTCTAAAATATAAAGTCTATTTTAAAAAAGAAAAGGAAATGACAAATAGCTGACATTCAATATAACTGTAAAACATGAGACCAAAGATAAAAACAGAAAATAACAACTTCCAGGCATGGGACATCGTCACTTCTATAGACTCTGCAAAGGACTGATTAACCTTAAGTATATTATGCAAATTTCACTCTAGTCCATCCCTAAGGAAAATCTGGCCCTCCATTGGTGGCCTTAATATTAGTCATAATAGATATTGCCACCAAAAGAAAGTACTATGATACCCTAAAACGAGGGGTAAAACTAAAAACAAAGCTAAACAAAACTACAAGCTCTACTTCCATGGAATGGAATGCCATGAAACGTCTTTAGCAATTTATATTGGTAAAGCTAATTCTGGGGAACTTGTAATGCCTGGGAACTCCACATTCTTGCTTAGATATTTTTTGAACAGTATTAAACAGCCCCCAAAATACAAGGTTGAAAGGCCTAACAGTGCCTGTGAGTAGTAAAGCATGGTGCACTATGCCTAAAAAAAAGGAAGTTCAATAAAACCTAGAAGTAATCATTGCATCTCATGCAGACCTACGATTACAAAAAGACTGCTTAAATAGTAGGCGGTTTTATAAAATCATAAGGTTATTCAAGTCTATGTTCTGAAAATGTCGCTTGATGCTCCTTTTGTTAAAAAAAAAAAGTAGCAGATGAATATGATGGAAAGACAGCCTTAAGAAAAAACTAGCTAACAATTAGCTTTTATGGGAGAGTAGGGTATGAAAATAACTGTTTCAAGTGAAAGGAATTAACCAGGGAGCAGTATCACACTGGATGTTCTAAGAATTTTTTAAACTTGCTACATTAAAATCCAACAGTTATTAGTCAATTTTCATTTAAGGGAGTTGATTAATTCCAGCATTTGTATTGGCATTTTTTAAAAAAAATTCAGTCGTTTTAATACCTTTAACTACAATCAAAAGTAAAAGACAACAGTTATTTTTGGCATATGTAATGTCAACAGGCAAAGCCACAGTCAATATTGAAAAGGCAGGATATCCTCAGCAATTTCTGCAGACCTAAACAAGCAAGCAGATTAGAGTTCTTTATAAGCAGCAAATAAGTAGGAATATAACCACTTAATACTTTTTAAAACCGCATTTTATAATAAATGTTCGCTTTTAATTATTAAATAGTACTGAAGTCCCAAGTATGAGAAGTACCAGTGTTAGAAACAATACTTTGAAATGATAACTGTCTTACATAAGCAAAAAATAGTAGTTTTAACACCGGCTTAAACTAGATATGAAGAAAAGGACTCTTAGCTAAGCTCTAAGAAGTAAATGGCGAGTCACATGAGCTCACTTGAAGGACACCCCTTACGGGTGGAGAGAAGTCAGCAGGGGCAGTGGAAAGAGCACTAACCAGAGACCCAGGAGACTTGGCTTCCGGCCTAAGCAGGTCCTCATGAACCACGGGGTGTGGGGAAAGCCACTGGGCCCTAGCTTCCCACTCTGTGTTAATGGGCATGTTTATCTGGATGGGGAATAGATTTATTCCAAAGGAAATGCAAAACCCAATGTCTTCAATGTACCAAGTTTTACCTGAAACAAATACATACACACTAACAAACAAAACAGACTACAGGAATTATTTTTCAAATGCGTATACAGCTAACCCTTGAAGAATATGGGTCTGAACTGCACCAGTCCACCGAGACAGTAACTGCTATATAACTACAATAACTACTGTATTGTTTGTTTTGTACCTGTATCTGGGAGTCAGCAGATGTGGAGGGCCAACTGACTGTACACATTTATCTAATGCCATTTTTTATTGAGGATTTGAGCATCCTCCGATTTTGGTATCTGCAAGGGGTCCTGGAACCAATCCCCCACAGATACCAAGGCACTTAAGTTTTAGTGAAGTCAAAAGTTATATGCAGATTTTTGACTGGGTGGGGGGGGCTGGCCCCCAATGAAAAGGGAACTCACAGTAGCTGCTGGCCATGCATTTTTTAAACAAAAGAACACTAAAGGTATGATCACCACAAGTGCTAACAGGAAAACACAATCTACTGATTGATACTAAAGAGGTTCTCACACCACACTATGAACACCACTGCCCACAGTTCTTAATCTAAATTTTTTAATTTTTTTCAACATTTTAGGAATCTATCAATTGGCATCTATGGTTGAAAAGTATACTCTCTCCAGAAAATTGCATTTACCTATAAGACTTTGCAAGGAATTTCAGGAAACCCTCTTAAATTCAAAGAGCCCACCTAGGGGCCTATGTCTAGACTAAGAAAGTCTAGAACACGGATAACTTATTTAAAACCTGAATTTATATGATGAACATCTATGTGCTAACAGATAATGTTTAATGAGTGCTTATTATATTCCACTTAATGAATTATTTCATTAATCTTTGCAACAACCCTTTGAGGTAGCTGGTAACATTATACCCACTTTCAAAGCGAGAAAACTAAGGGTGAGAAAAGTCCATTAACACAAGAACAGATCAAAAGAAAACACGTGTGCTCTAAAAGATAGTGCACCAAAGACAAAACTGGTAGTTAAAAAAATGACTGATTAAAACAGCTCGACCCTCTGTCTGACTCATACTACCTATGTCAGCCACTGAAAAGATATAACTAAAAAATTAAAACGCTAATAAACTCCCTAACTAGTCCTTGACCTCCTAGTGGGGAAGAGGACAGGGCAGCCGACAGCTCCAGCCTGCAGAGCCCCATCCAAGTCAGCACAAAGGAAAGTGCATCCCCTGTAAGTGGCTGCATCACCCTGCGTTAGAGAGTTTGTCGTGCCTATTCTGGGCGCCTATTCTGGGCTCAGCGGGAGGTGGGAGGACCATCCCTGCCCAGTCTACAGAGGATCTGGGCAGTGTTTTCTCTGCCATCTCACCTCCCTCACCAGCCCCAAACCACCAGTAAACACAGTACTCTGCCAGAAAACATCCAAGCTAACAGATTCTCAACAAGTAAAAATGTTGTCTTCCCAGCACTGATACTTTAAAAATGAACGAGTTAGAAATTTATAAAATTAAATCTTATGAGTTGTTGCATTCATTAGTGTAGAAACACAGATCATATATACCGGAATATGCAAAGAAAGTGAAATTATGATGCAATCAATGCCATCCTATAAAAACTAAATTAACAAAAATAGTCTATTAGGGAAGACATCTGGTGTTATCATGGCAAGAAACGTTAATGACATTGTCTGCAACCCTGTAATCAATTTTTCCCCGGCAGCTCTCTCATTACACTGTATTAGATCTGTGTGCCTGCAGAATTTATGAGAGAGCTCCACACATGGGGCTGGGGGAGCTTTGCCAACTGCATCTGATTCAGATCCAGCTCACAGGACTTGGCAGCATGAAGTGTTGTTAAAGAGCGATCAATACAGTTAGCTTTACGCAGCATCATCTTGACTGAAAGATTTATCATCTTCTCACAGAATCTTCTCAAACCTACATAAGATGGTATCTGAGTACAGCACCAATCATGAGCTTATTTAAATCTCCAGTGAATGCAATATTTTTACTGCTAAAAAATTTAATACTGGAAAAATTCAATCACTAAGGCTAATAGAAAAAGCTTACTATTAAGGAAAAAATTTTAGATTCATTCACAGCAAATTCTGGTTAGTGACTATTGTGGTAAATCAAGCAGTCTAACAATAACACCCACACTGATTAGAGAATAAAGAAAACATCAGCCTGAAAGATAGAAACCACTTCTTAGATATACATGGAAGCAATATGGTAATTGGCAAAAAGCTGAAGCTTTTGAAATAGGTAGTCAAGTCGGGCCCCTGCTAATTTGTCCCTTAAAACGTCAGCATCTCTCTTCAGGGGTTAAAATTAGACTTTTATCCACCATACTGCATTTTATCTTACATTGTACATGGCTATTATATCAAGAATTCCAAGGCTTCTATAATGTGAACCTTTTTGCTGATCTAATTCTTGATAAATTACACTGGCAACTACATAAACACGAAACTGTTGTTGTGACGATTTTTCCTGACTGTTATAATTATTAATACCCCATCGCCGTTGTCTTGGTCCTCTTCATTTTATGCGTGGATGACAGCCAGCCCTAGCCGCCTAGTTGGAACTTTGTCTTTCCCTACTCTACTCTGCCTTCCGCTGCCCAATGAATCTTCTCAAGCAGTGATTTGCAAATTAGCTTGCAGAGAATTAAAAAGCCTATAAAGGCTCTTTTCTGCCTCTCACATAAAAATCTCACCTTTTCTAACCTTTTTAAGATCCTTTATAATCTGTCCCATTTTATATCCCTCCCTCTGCCTCCCACTAACCTGTGCTCTTCACTGCTGTCCTGTGGTGGTCTCCTCACAACTCCCAGCCTCACCAGGCTCACTGTCTATGTTGCTATGGGAACAGGCTGACATGTACACCTGGAAGGCTCCTCCACTTTGCCTGTCTACATGGTACTGACATATCAAACACATACCCAGCCCTGATTGGTATGGCTCAGTGGAGGGCTGGGTGTCATCCCACAAACTGAAAGGTCACCGGTTCAATTCCCGGTCAGGGCATATGCCTGGGTTAGGATCCCCAGATGGGAGCATGTGAGAAGCAAACTGATCGATGTTTCTCTCACACATGGATATTTCTCTCCCTCTCTTTCTCCCTCCCTTCCCCTCTAAAAATAAATAAACAAAATCTTTAAAACAAACAACAAAAAACCATACCCAGCTCCTCAAAACCTACCATCACAAACTTCCCCAGTGCTACCACCCACGTGGAGTACTCTCTTCTCTCAGTCTCAAGATACGTTCTACATTGCAACTGAACAGGTCGTTACATATCGCTGGTATCTTGTATTGTGCATGTGCATCTGTGATGGCTGTTTTCTTGTTATTTTCTAACTGAATATGAGTTTTGAGCCCCACAGTCAGATAACATGCAAGAGAAAGACAGGTCTTAACTTCTTTAGTGATTAACAGCAGTTGCTCAGAACAATTACACCTATCTTTAGGAAAACTTTATCATTAAATCCTCACAAAGGAGGGAAATGACAGGTGCGTACACAGCTTTCAGAAAAGGTAAGATATGAGACAAAAACAGCCCTCATGGATCACTACCTCCGGGTCCTGTGTTCCAGGGGATAACTAACTAAGGACATTTCATCTTGCTACATCTCATGCACATCCCACATTCCCGCCAGGTAACAGAGGAATTACCAGAGTATAACCGAGGGCACTATCTCTACACCTCAACCCATACTTTTCAAAGTGTTTTATTCTATATCTGCCATTGTAGAAAAGCCTAGCTACCTCTGAGCAATACTCTACAAACGGTCACCTGAGAGGACAGTACCCAAAATAGTTTAGATTCATGGGCCACGAGTCCCGATGGTCCTGGGAAAATGCATATTCCACACTTGGTCTCAAACTTACCCCCTTTTTTCCCCATTTCAGTTGCCAACATCCATACTCGCTGCTGATTGCCAGCTCCTGCTCCTTGCAGCAGCCCAGCATGCTCTCTGCTGGTGCCAAATACCCTACACCACCAAACCCCACTACTTCTGGAACTGTCCTAGAGGGGTAAGGCAAGTCCCGTATTTTGCTTCCTCTGTGCATGTACTTGTTACTCCTTTAAAAACACATACAATACAGCACATTTTTATAGGGGCTCTGGGGAGGGAGGTAATATTCCTATTTTATACCCTATGGGATATAAAATATTGACAGCTTTTAAAAACGGGATTCTCCTTACCCCTACAGGCCCTCTCCCGGCTTCAGAAAGATGCTGTGGTGGCTGTGACGCCACCGGCAGAGAGCATGCTGGGGGGTCACACAAAGCAGGAGTTGGAGATCTGCAACAGGCCTGGGAGTTGTGGACCTAAAAAAGAAAAAAGTTTTAAGTTAACGTGCCCAATGTCCCCTCATACCCTGGTTACTAGGGGCACTCAGCACACAAGCACGTATCTGTACAAATCCTTTAGCAGATGGCCTCTGAAATCTCAGAGAATTTGTTCTACCACTCAAGCTAACCCTGCTGCATTAATCAAAACTGTTTCCTTAGCTCAGCATGAGCAAACATATGACCCTTCCAGCTTTACTCTTTAATCTAGATCCTGTCACAAAGCAGTATGGTGTGTGCCCCTCAAAATAACCAAGTTACTATGACATAGTGCCAAAGCACAGTGACAGTGGCATGCTGTACTTAAAATGAAATAAAAATTTCTGTGGTGTCAGATAAACACAATCGTAAAATGAACCACAAGCGGACACAGTGAGCTTTCAGAAGCGTTTTCTAATGAGAGAGGCTACAGTTATAAGACACATACTTAATAAGGAAATATTCAAGGCATTAGGGGTATCAAAGAAAGACCCTACCATATTCTCAAAGTGCTAGTTTAATTTTGTAAAGCTAAAGGCAAGGTAAAAGACAAAAGCTTAATACCAGAGGAAAAAAAAGACCCATTCCAATGACTTTTCATCTTCTCCAGTGCCCATAATGTAAGTAGAATGAACAGGCACAAAGCATCAAGTTCAAGAAAGAGGTTTCTTTTAGGAGCAAAACCAGTTTGGTGTGTATCACTTTTTTTTTTTTTAAAAAAAAAGAAACTTTAAAAAAATTTAAAATCAGTAAAAGATTAGAGAGCAACTTCTGAAAGCCAGCACATTACTTTTAAGTATCAAAAAAGATACTTCAGTAATAGTTTGAATATGATCCCTTTCAAATATTCTAGAGAGTACATAACATTTCTAACAAAACTAACCAATTCAATTTAATGAGGCTTTAAATGAACTAAAAACCCCATACAAATCTAAATGCTGTATCCAAGATCTCTGTTCTTAAAATTGTTTAAAAATTACAGATAAGTCAATATTTTAATATTAGATCATAATTGTGGAGTCTTGTCATATAACTCCTTTTGAGAAGCAAAGAATCATTCTAACAACTTCCTATAAGTCAAGATTTAATATGCTCTATGTCTCTCTTAAACAAAAAGACCCATCCCATGAGATAAGCTCACTTTGGCAATGTCTTCACCATGGTGGTTTTATTCTCTTTCTCTACAGATCACCCTTCTACAGCACAGCCTGAGCCCCACACTTCCTGTGCGGTCAGTCTGTTGGCTTCCACTGCCTCAGTCACAGCGCCTGATGGAGTCAAGCGTCACAGCCGTCACCTGCGCCACCACACCCTCCCTCCCCCCGACACCAGCCCTGCACAGCCCAGATCAAAGACTCAACTGTGAACAGGAATGTACAGTATACTCCATATCTTTTTACCATAAGCATCAAATAGAAGTGAGTTTGTTTAATCTCTTGCACTGGAAATTCAATTAATCAGACCACTCAAATAAATCCCTTATTCACACAAATCAAGGGTTTTAAACAAAGACACCTAATAAAGCATTTCTAAGCACCTTGGCATTATGTTAATATGCAAGAGTTCAATTAATTATTAAAACATTTTATGCATTAAAAAAGGCATCACTTCAAAGCATACCATTGTTCTTATTTGTGAATCAGGAAACACTGGCACAGTATCTCAGTTTCCCTGGTTTTATTGCAGTTCTTCTCATGAGCCTTCTTGGACTACTTTGAGCTGGTTCTTAACACCAACATCCACATCCATATCCACATATAAATTACAAATTTCCAGTTGTAAGGAATTGAGTTTGAATGACAAGACTTTACAAATATTCTTGCATAGCAGCTCTCTGCAAATATCAAACTGTCTCAACCTTTCTTAAGCTCCTTTTAAAAGAATTAGAATACCCAGAGTTTTCTGCATTGAAAAAATTCATGTAGAGAACAGATTTAGTAAATAACATTATAGATAAATATTTTACAAAGATAAATATAATTAAATAAAACTTTTTCAGTGATTTCTTAGAGTCCTAAAATCCAAATAAATTAGGGCAAAATGAATTACTAACTTCACAGTAACCAAGAACCACTAAAACTTTAAATCCCATGTTATCTATAATGACTGTCAGTCATGAGTGAAAAGAGACAGCGGAGAAGCTGAGTAAATAGGGCCAATAAGGTGCTCTGAGATTATTTATTCCCAAAGTCTCATTCTGATTCTCACTTATGTGAATACCCTACTCCATCTATGTAAGGTGACATTCAGATCATGCAAAATGGTTATGGTTATTCAAAATAACTTTCAACATGACTGCTCCAGATCGGGGGGAAGGGATTTGCAGCAGATACCCAACATCATCTCACCTGACTATGTCCATCAACTCAGAGCTAAGAGAGTTCATCTTGCTCTTGCTTCTTATAGTATTAAATATAATTATAAACTTCAAATTTACATTTGAAAAGGACATTTGGGCCTCAAACATATACAGCAGGTCCTCAAATAGCATCATTTCATTCATTATTGTTCATCACTTTTCATTATAACATTGATGAGATGCCACAGGAATTTAACTCTTATTTCTATCAATTGGCCTATGGTAAAACTGATTTCATTATACGCCATTTCCCTTAAATTCACAGAACCTATCAACAATGTTAAATGAGAACTTACTGTGTTTATTACTGATGACTTACTCCAAACATAGCATCCTGTAAGCCCAACAACCCACTGTAGTTTATTATAATGGATAACAACTAGGCAATCAAAGCCTTTATTTTAAACAAAGAAGGAGGGGGAAAAGCTGTGGCCTTCCAGAAGAATCCCCTAGCACCAGATCAGCATGCACACCTTTTCGGGAAGGAGAACGCACTGCAGAAGAAGATACTGCCACGCTGACACACTCACTCCTGACAGAGCAACCAACCTAATGGAAAGGAACAATGACTTTTAAAGAACTGTCTCAGCTCTACATCTCATTGTCTCTTTAAGGAATACTTAAATCCTCACTCTACACACTGAAAACACCTGATAACAAAGGTCACAGTTTTCACTTCCTTATCCAACACCACACTCAAGTAACAAAGCTGTAACTGGGTGTTACTGACCTTTGTGTAGGGAACGAGCCAAGAGTGTAAACAGAAGAAAGAGCTACAGGTATTAAAAAAAAAATACAGTACCAACCCTGCAGGGCTAATGTGAGGGACTACGAAAAACAAAAGAAGATAAACAACCGTTGCTTCACACAGAAATGAAATCTTCACACCGTAAGGCATTTTTCATATCAGCTACACTAATGTAAACTTCCTGAAGAAAATTAGAAATGCAGTTTTAAAGTATTTTAAGAATAGAGTTTTATTATTTAAATACTGATATATAAACTAATACACACTGCAAGCTTAACAAAAGGTAAAGAAGCAGATCTCTGGCTTGTTTAATGAACAAAGTTAATTGGTAGCTAATGCAAGCACTGTATCAAACTATTACTAAAGTTTTTAGAAAACTTTACCCAGTAAATTCTTTCCACAGAAATGTTACTTTATTCAATATTCAATAAATATCTATTGTGGATCATATGTGGGCCAGGCAATGTGCTAAGTGCTCAGTATACAGCACAACAACAAATAAAACTGGTGTGGTGTCTCCTCTCACAAAGCTTAACCCTAAAGCACCAAGTACACATCAACATCATGATCACTGTCATTTCATGGCCCAGGCACTGTGCTATTCACTTTGTAGACTTGATCTTTGAATCTAAAAACAATCTACCTGCAAAGTAGGTGCATTATATCCCCTTCATAGTTAAATAAAGCAGGGTTAGGAGGGTTAAGTGTCGTATTGCCCAAGGTCATGAAAGAGAGCAACTAATGGAACAAACTGATGTTAGTGTCAAGCTGTCAACTCATGCACTCTACCATCCCTCATTTCAGTCCCAGAAAAGCATCTCAAATTCTGAATTAGCCATGTTCGAGTTAATGTGGACTTGCTGCCCCACCCAAAAAACAGGTGTTGATACAAAATATATCTAATATTACAATGTGGATAGTGCATACATGGTAACTAACTCATTGTGTGCACACATGTATGCATGTGTGCACAGAGTGCATGTAAATGAGTCCCTCACATCTCCCAGCATTATGTATGTAAAGGTCTCTAAATAAAAATGAGAAAGTGTAATTACTTATCCTCAATAAGTTTTTATTTTAAAGAAGGAATAGCAGCTTCTTACTTTTAATTCACTTCTAAGAAACAACTTGGTGTTGTTTCAACAGAGGGCAATTTCAAAGGTAAATGGAACCTAAGCTGAAGCTAATTTTCCTGCAGTTTCTCTTTACTGCAATCAGCTCTTGGGGAAGGGTACAGACCAGGAATCAGAATGCGAAATTCCAAGTGCTCCTCCCCCAGCTGCTCACACGGTATTAAATCTTGAATAATCTGGCCCCCACATTCACAGCAGTAATGGAGATGTGCCTGCTCCAAGACAACTAGTGGCAAACTAAGGCTTCAGCTATCCTTCATTCGCAATCAGTACTTCCGATGCATGCTGTTAGGGACATAAACGACACAACAGCACACTCACCCGTGCAGAGCTGTAACAACACACCGAGCCCTAAACAGTCAACTGTGAATACCATAGTATCCCTATTGACATATCCCTAACTCTAAGGAATGTCTAGACCAGGTACAATTTTAACAATAACTTTCCCAGTTTTAATCAACCAAATAAGAGCCAAAATGAATCAATGTTATTTGCTCAAAATAATATCTGTAATAATTACATATCCTACTTGAAAGTTCATTTCACATAACTGAAGAATAGATAATTATGTAACTTTAAGAAACCAAAATCATATTTTTTCTATTGTATGAATGACGGAAACTCATTAGGAATCCACACAGAATTCCCATGTAGAATATTAAAGAAACAGTTTCAATTACTTGCCTGTGAATGAATTATTAAGTCTGAACTACTACTGTTAGACTCAAAACAGGAACTCCTTGGTGTTATAATGAATGGAAATTGCTAATCTCAATAATCTTCTTATTGAGGATTCTCAGAACACATGATTATTTTTAGATAGCAAATTAACTCTACTTGCAAGGCCTGGATTTCTATGAAAATGGAATTTTGGGGTTTTTTAGTAAAAGAAAAAAAGTCTTTCTTTGGGGACAAAAAGTGAGTGGCTTCCTCCAAATCAACCCTATTCAGTGTTCTCCAAAGGGGACTGATATCTATCTAAAATGCCCCAGTTGTCTGTCCTTAGACCCCACAGTCATGTGGGAAAGGAACTGCACCTCACACTCTTCAGTCCCCATGACGGTGTTGTGCTCAGCAAAGAACACAAGTTTTCAATAAATGCCTGTCAAACGCCCTGATTACAACCCAAAACATTCTTAACTGAACTCTGGAATAGAATGCTTCTTGGTGAGACTGACTCATTCAGGAGCAAAATTCTCAAAGAAACAAGTCACACAGGGACTCAGAAAAGCTATAGGAGAGCAGCAAAGGAAAGGGTTAAAGGTGCTAACACTAGGCTCTTCCAGTTACAATTGTTGGAGATCAGCTCAAGCTGGCTGAGAAGAGGCATTCAATGAGAGGAACCAACAAAGATAATCTAAGACTCCAATGGGAAACAGCATCAGGGGAGCTCAAGGAGGCCTGCGTTCTCTCCCTTTGGCCCTGCAGTCGCCCTAATCCTCTTCTCTTCTGTCCCTGGTGTCCTGTCTGAGCACAGCTTGCCTATGACCTGTTTATGCCTGCCCCAACCCTCTCTGCATTGAGGCAATTTTTGATTCATCCTATCAACTTTGCCACCCCGCCCCACGCCACCTCCACTAACTTCTCAGTCTCTCAGTTCATCTTTTCAAGTCAGGCCACAAAGATCACAGATTGCCATCCACATTACTGTTCTTTCAAAGAGCTGAAGATTTTGCCAACTGCTTTAATATGTAGTTCAGAAGCCTAAGGGACAAAGCTGCCTTACTTAATTGATGATCCCTCTTTCTTCCTGCTTCTAAGTATACACTTCCATAACTCAACTTTACCTCTCCTGCCCTCCAGCCCCTGCTTTTGTCATGTTGCAAAAATAGTTTTGTCATTGGTCAAACAAACCCAAGTCTCGCAGTCTGTAAATAAGCCCAATCTAATGAACACTTCCTAAGTGAATGAAAGCTTCCTGATAGAACACATAATTCCCTTCCCTTGAAAATGCTATTTCCAAAAACCTCGGTTATGTTAGGAACTGAATTTTTCACCATCACAGCTTTCACTTACCCCTCTGAAAGTGTGGGCTCTAAATATCTCTACCAATGGAGGACGGAGAGGCCTGGTGTGTTTTGATGGTTAAGTGTTAAAAAAAACAGAAGCCATGGATCCCATCACTATAAAACCCATCATCCAAATAGGGGCACCTTTGAGAGTAAAAGGGGACAATTGCTTAACAGTTCACCAGGACAACAGAAGTCAACCTGGTCAACAGAAGCAGCTATGTTTCCTATCACGGACAGATTCTATGGGAGGACAATCAGACCCCTGTGTAAAACCCAAAGACCCTTCCCGTCTCACCCTGAACTAGTTCAGGAGCTGTTACCGAGGACCCTCAGTTCAGTGCACGAGCCTCGTGCTAAGTGCTGTCTCCTCACTCCACTTCTCCACTCGTTAGCCTCTGACGTGTTCAACATTGTGCTTCAGTGAACCATAAAGGGCATTCACCCAGTTCTTTTTATAGTCCCAAAATATACCTAAACTCACAAAGTCACTGTGGTAAAAGGATTGATTCTAATTAATGGTGTAAACAAAGAAATATTTTCTCACAGTTACAACCCCAAACCAAATAAAACTAAAAAGATAAAATATATAATCAATCAGTAACTTTTCAAAGCTACTGGGTTTTTGTTTTCCATTGCTCCACATGCCATGCATGGTACTTCCTGTGGGCAAAACCAACTCCAACTTCTTCTTTTTAAAATCTTGCAGAAAAAAAAAAGCATTATTCCCTTCTGTTCATCTTTTACCCTTACAGCTTGGATAAGCTGAAGGGGAAAAACTCCCAATGATTGTTTTCATCTACTAGGTTACCTTTTTGTAAATAGTACTGGGAACCAAGGAAGGAAGTGGCTATCCAGACAATAACTACATCCCTTCCAGTAGCAAATACTGCATCATCTCTGGTGATCTCATACAATTCTGATACATGCAGAATGCAGAATTCAAACCAAAACACAAGACATAGCAGTGTGTGACTTACGAAAAGGTATCTAACTGCAGCCCACTTCCCACATTGTTTTTGCACACAGCTTTAATGTGTTGTGCTAGACCAACACTGATGACAGAAGCTTCAGCTTTTATTGCTGTTAATACCCTGAGCAATTACTGTAACTCAGCAGGAACCTTTGCCGCGAACAGCAACTATCACATTATAATCAGCATTTCATGAGCAACACTGTTCAAACATAAAGGCAGCAGCTAACGTGCAAAAATTGTACAAAAGGAGCTCAGATTCTAATAGGTAAAAACAAATCTCCGCAATTCTGTTTCACAGCTACATCTTTTCCGTGGTGCATTGGCTTTATACATGGTGAGAATCACACACAAAGACAATGACCAGGAAAAGAGCAGCCACCGCCGCCACTAGCAAAAGAAAACTCTTCAGGAAACGAGGCCACCACCAGATTTTCAGATGTTAATGCAGCGTCTGTAAGAAAAAAATCTTTGGAAGGAAACATTTTATAAATAGCAAAGACCTCTAAGAATGATAAAACTTTATGTTGACATAAAATCTGAATAAAAAGCATTTGATTTTTAGAAGATTAAACTGCAAGACCACCTTATAAAACAACCAGGGAAATTAAAAGCAGCTTACCAAAGACAGAACTTGAGGTAAATGGCACATTTGACTTTCTTTTAAAACAGTAAGTGTGTATTACTTACGCAATAATTTTTTTAAAGAAAAATGACATGCACTTTTTCACTAACTAGATCAGGATACACTATATGGATATTTGGGGTCATTAAAATGTTAAAAAGAAACACAGAAGGTGCAGAGTTAAAGATCTCTTCAGGCTACTACATTACTTTTCTTTAAACTGAAATATCACATACAACATGTGTCAGAACACAAATATTGTCAAAAGTTTCAAAGAGTTTTGGAAATAAGGACACGCACAGACACTGATAAATACCTTTACAAATTAGGATTAGAATTTCTCTCATTTAAGACTAGACTGTAGTTCCCCACCTTCAAATACAAGGATCCCTTTTTAGGTTCTAAAAGTTTCAAAAGACCCCCAAATAACAGTATTTTAATAGTATTTCACTTATCAATTGTTTGAGGAAAATACCTAATAAACAGTGATTCTTAATTATATACTGTCATTAAATAAGTAAATTTAAAAAAAATCACAGCAGCATATTACTACATTTGAAAAGTAGTTGTACAGGCATGTGAGGTACATTTATTTATTTAAGGCTGAGAATGCTTACTTGCAGACCTTTGCAAAATCTTTACAGATATCCAGGGGTCCAAAACCCCTGGTGTGGGAACCACGGGTCTGAAAACAAGATACATATCATAACGGGCAACATCAATACTTATGGACTTGGGAAAAATTTTTAATGAGGAAGTATTACAGATATACCATCCCTGAGCCAGACTTCCTTCCCCCAACTTCCATGACTGGGAGACTCGCCAAAAAGATTCAAGACGCACTCCATACTCACTAAAATATCTAAGTAAATTAATTATAGTCACCACTGAAACTAGTCTCTGGCCCATTTACATTCTTTTTTTTCCAACTCATTAAATGCCAAATTTACTTTTCTTCAGGCTCTTCACAATGGCTGAGAAGAAACAAACTACTTCAGAAACTCAAGAGAATCTCTGAAATTGTTGTCAAAATAGCTAAGAAAAGAAGAAAACATCACACACATTATTTACAGTACAGCTTTATAACTCTAAGTGTTACAAAACTAAAAAGATAAAACTGGTGACTGCCTTATGTGAGCGCTACAGCCACCAGGCAGTCAGCACTCAGAGAGTAAACTGGGTATCAGGTAGTAAGACGGACAAGCAATCAAGACACAGCCAATGGAACTGGAAAAAGAGACGGTCCAGAGGAGAATCGACAGCACATTAAAAAATGCTTACCAGTTTGAAGTCTTGAATGCTACAGATGAAATACGGTGTGTTTGGCCTCCGACTCTCGATATACACACAGTCTTTAAAAGAAAAAGAAATTTTAAAACAATGGCATTTACCTTTAAGGGAACAAACACAGGGCCCATAAAGCCACTGCATAAATAAATGACAAAGCACATACATTTTAGAGAAAATTTTTTTCTGAAAGGTGATATTAAATTACAAGTAATTTTAAATTAGAGGGAAAGAGCCCTTGGGTTCTTTTTGTCCACTTCCCGTTAAGGCCTCAATTATTGTTTTTAGGGTCCCTGAAGAAGGGGGAGAAGGAAATCCCATGGGATTATCCATATTCAGATGAAGGTACTTGTTCCGAATGTCTTAAAATTACTCAGATGCTTGAGACCTTGGGCAGACTCCTCTACTGCCTCATTTCACACATGGTAAGAGTCAAGACCGAACCCTGAATATCTGATTCAGATAGATGCTCCCATGTCTTCACAAGGAGAAATGGCTTTGCCAAGTGCTACTTTATTTTCAATCACTACTTTGTGAGGAAAGAAATAAAATGTAAAGACAACTATCTTGAACATGCCATTACTGTGATCTTGTCACCTAAACCAAGAAAGAAGAAAATCAATCTCTTACGACTAACTCACTATACATTTAACCCTAAACACGTTTTCTTTTCTAACTGCAAAGAAAACCAAGAAGGCCAATCAGAGAAGGAATGAAGTAAACCAAATTCTACTTTGGGAGGAAGAACATTTTCTTAAATGACATTTGACGTGGTAGAAGTTGAGTAATTATATTTGATGCTCTCAACTTCTGGATTCTAAAAGGCTGCTTTTTAAAAATGGCAGGTTAAGATACTTTTTTAAAAAAGCACAATAATTTTAAGTTAAGTAGTGAGTGGTTTTAAGAAATATAAAAACTCTCCATGTTACAACCTAAGATCATTATAAAGTTTAGGACAAGACAGTCATGTATTATTTTACTGAGAAGTTCAGAGGCGAGAAATAGCAATGCCGCAGTCTCACCACAAGGGCTAGCACATCCACTACGAGGTAGATCATGAGAAAGTCCTCACTAAAAGGACATTTCTTTCTGAAACACTTCTAAAAGACATCAGGATTTTTGTAGCCCAAAGTCATTCCAGAAAAAGAAGGAATCATTTAGGCATCGAGAATTCCCCAACTGCTTTCTCCACTCAGATGTAGACTCAACAACAGAGATTCGATCCCTGTATTCATGTCAAACAGCAGCTCGAGAATGAACTGTTGACTAAGCTTTCTATCTTGTTCCAGAATCCAGGATGCTAAATAACTTTGCTCAATATTCAGGCAACATCCATTTAATATGCTAATCATCTTAAGAAAAAAACAAGAGAAGTCTTCCCACTATGGCACATATATATCCTCTTGTCCCTAATTTGGTGTTCAAGTAAAAACAGAAGAAATCCAATCCTAAGTAAAAACTATAGCGCTAATTTGCACAATTTTGGGATAACCCAAGGGTCTTGATTTCTGTGTTCTAATCCCTATTGTACCCAACTCTATTTCCAATCTCTAGATCTCAGTTATTTACTCATTCCACTCAACCTAAACACAAATGACAGTCTATATGGCCTCTTCGTCATATCTCATATGTAGCAATGTCATACCTAGCTACTGTTCTCTGGCTTCAAAATTAATAGAGCACTTCCTTAACTAATGATTTACACGTTCTTCTTCAAGCCCGTGTGACAGAAAATTTTTGTGCCCAATGGTGTGGTCCCGCACCACACCTCATCCTCCCCCAGGCTACACTCTCCCAAAGAAACACCAACACTCCCACCTTAGTCCATGTCAAACCCACTTTATGCCTTTGTTCTACCAGCACCCGCAACCTTAGAATGAGTTACCTCCAGCAGCAGTAATTCTCATGGCTCCTCTGTAAAGAAATGGCAACATCTTTTTTCTTTTCCATAAAACTGACCATTTACATTCCCTGCTTGTTCAGTCATCTGGCAGTTAGGTGGTCTGCACTGTCCATACGACTATTTTCGAGCTTTTGAGCTTAGAGAAACTTACTCCCTTCAGTATTCTCTGCATCCACCAAGGACTGATGTCTCACATTCATGTTGATAATACCAGACAAAACTGAAGTAAATGACAGATGCTTAGAGAGTGAAAACTATGTGTAACTTTATTCTTTTTACATAAAGAAAAGCTGTATATATACTTTTCATAATCAAAAGAATCCTTACTAGTAACCCTCTTACTGAGACATAAAGCAGTTATTAACTTTTATATAAAAACGCTTTCCAGGAACAAAAAGAACACCCTGATTCTTTCATTTCTCACTGCAAACTTACGTTCAGGAAAATGATTATTTGTAAATACCCCCAGACGTAACTGTCAGAAAAAGGAAGAAAGGAATACACTGGTGTGTCGAAGACAATCGCTGACACCCTTTTGCCCAAACACTCGTCTGCAGCCTTACTAGAAGCTGCCTCACGCTCCTGGCTTGAGAATCACTGCCATGAGGGCTAAGGCAGACTGAGGGAGCAGATTCTCAAACCTGACATATGGAATTAACACATTTACTTACTAATGCCTTGTTACTAGATAAAAAGTCACCTCTTTCTGGTTAAAAAAGTTACCATGGCAACTCAAATTGATCCAAAGCTATAAATTCACATGAGATTCCAATGCAGTAGGCTAGTACTCTGTACAAACAGGTTACTATACCAAATGATCTCTATCGGTGTTTTCAAACTCATACATGAGCTCATTCTAAAATTAAGAGGCAAAACTTAAGAGTTTGTTTTGCATAAAAAAACACAGAATGGTCAAGATCAGGGGTAGAATAAACTGAAAATTTTCACATGTCAATCTTGTCATTGAAATGGGAAAAATATTGTTTTAAACAGACTTTTATAATTCATTGAAAAATAAACATGAAAAATTATTGTAGGGTCAATCTTTTCTTTTTTATTGTGTCCAGTTACAGTGGTCTCTCTTCTTTATCACTCATAAAAATTAGGTTGATCCGACTAAAAGAATATGTTCTAAGAAACATTTTGGAACTTAAGTCTCACACACACACACAATCTGATTATTCCTCTTAATGATTTTCAAAACAAGGGTAAATACTCATAAGAAGTATTCCCCTCATCTCATTAATTAAGCAGCTATTTAAGGAACTAACATCATGTAGATGGCTATAGTCAGCCCCAAAATAAAGTGGTTTATTTGGAAAGGGAAAGATGAGACCCTTAGTCAAGAGCAATGTTAAAATCTCAGTTGGAATATATGCCCAGTAATCTCTTAAAGCCAAAATAATTTGCCAAGAATTTTCATGCAATTTATGAGTGCACGAATTGTCTGAAGCTGGTTTCAGTCAGCTGAATCAATGGTCCTCAACCTGAAAATCCCCCGTGATCAACACAAGCACTGAAAACACCTTTCATTTAAAAAAAAAGGCTTTTAAAAAAATCAGAAAGCTAGCAAGTAGTTCTGCTAGAACTGAGCAAAGCTGATGTGATCCATTAAGTGCATAATGCACATGCTATTACCATCGATATCAATTATGCCAAACAACAGATGATAACTAATTTCTTCTTTATATGGGTGTCTGGAAATAAAGCCATGGGTCTAGGTTAAGACTTGTTCTCTAACACCTAGCCTCTGCCTGGCAATGGACCCCACGATTAAATGACCTCAAATCCTGTACTCATGACTCTGGGCAGTGGCACTGAACAGGGGCGTTTCTGGCTGTCTCTCACAACCTAGCACAGCTTTGTGTCCCAGAATCTATTGTGCCATCTGCAAGTAACAGAGCATGTGCTAATAAGCTGGAGAAGGAAGTCAGACAAAACATGAAGGCAGATCCTCAAGGCAGAGAAAGCCCCCTCTGCTTTTTCAACGCTCAGCAAATCAGCACAAATAGAGCGGTGATTTTCAACCGGTATGCCACAAGCATTTTTAAAACATGCAATACCTGTTTACCTATTTAGTCAGGGGCATTAGTAACCTCTTTTCCTTTAGACTGTCGAATAAAAAAATGATAACAGCCAATACAACAATAGCCATCTGGTGTGAATGAATTACAAGTATTCCTATTTTTTGTCAGATTGGCAAAAAATATAGTTCTTGGTGTGCCACAAAATTTTAGTAGTTTATGTGTGCCATGAGATGAAGAAGGCTGAAGATCACTGAAACAGAGTGGGGGGAGGATCTAGGAGAGGGTAGGAGGGGTAAATGGTGATGGAAGGAAACCTGACTTGGAGTGGTAAATACACAACACAATATAGAAATGATGTATTATAAAATTATACCCCTGAAACCTATGCAATTTTATTAACCAATGTCACCCCAATACATTCAATAAAAAATACAAATGAAAACATTTTAAATAATAACAAAAAAAAGAATAGAGGAAGAGCACAGTCTCCTCAAGGGTAAAAAACCACAGCCTTGAAGCATCAGGCAGTTTGTCATCCTGAAACACAAAGAACCTGTCAGCATCTTTGCTGGCAGCCTCCTCACAGGGCACAGTGGACATGTACTTCAGCCACTAATGGAGCGAGCAGCGCTAGGAGCTAGCATTCCAGCTGTGGTCAGGCAGTGCTCAGCCACAGCGCGGTCCCTTAAAGAATTTCCCTCCCCAATTAATGACTTTCTGCCTGTTCATCTTTGAAATACCTTCTCATCCCTTTGCAAAGCATGGCAGTGCCACTCCAATATAATTTTCAATAGAAAACCTCTACTACTGGTAAAGAACACACACGAACAAAGCCTTTCTCACAAGCCAATTGCGCAGAGAGCCGGCTGGGTGGCGCAGTGGTGGGCGTGGAGGATGACCCACAGGACTGCTCGGCTCTTCCGCGTTCCATTTCTCTTACAAAGATCCCTTCACCGGACACTGAACCATTCAATGAGTGAATAGGTATCTCGTTAGCTAAATGGAATGTTTCCAAATACGCAACATTCAAAAAACGGAGTGTAAGTGTGTATGTGCACATGCTAGAAACAACATTGAACCCTGAAACCCAAACCCAAACCCACACATCTGCATGCCTCCAGGAGAGCTCTCTTCTCCAGATGTCCCACTGGGACAATGGTCGAACCCATCAACACTCCTCACCTCAGAAAATGATATGCTGCATCCTACATAGCAACCATTCAAAACCTATATAAGGAACAAATAAATTGAACCAAAATGTAAAAACAGAAAGAAGTTATACAAGATCCTAGCAAGAAAGTTGCGATGCTCTATCAACACAAACATAAAAAACGCTATTTTCTCATAAATATTTTTTTTCAGAAATAACTCAATTGCAGGCCAGCCCACTTTTAATTTTCTGCTAGATTCTTTTTGGGGGAAGGGATACTCATACTGTCTGTGAATAATGGAGAACTTAAAAGGGAAAAGGTAACAAAAACTGAGAAAACAGCAATTCAGTAAGTAAAACTTTCTGTCCTTTCCTCCCTTAGCCTGTGTCTTGGCCCTGAAAACCCTCACCAAATTGGCTGGTAACATTTTCTTAAAGATTCTAAACTCAGTGGCCAAGAGATCTCAGGTAATATATGACAGGTGACCCCCCCAACAAAAACAGAACTTACTTATTAAGAATTGCGTATTTAGTTTTACATGTTTAAACTTCCATTTGGAAGGTACTCTCCATTTGATGCAATACACCTATCAAGACATTTTTTTTAATATTTTATTTATTTATTTTTAGAGAAAGGAGAAGGAAAGGAGAAAGAAAGGGAGAAAAACATCAATGTGTAGTTGCCTCTCATGCGCCCCCTACTGGGGACCTGGCCCGCAACCCAGGCGTGTGCCCCGACTGGGAATCAAACCCGTGACAGTTTGGTTCACAGGCCGTTGGCTCAATCCACTGAGCCACACCAGCCAGGGCAAGACATTTTTTCAAAACAGTTTTTAAACTTGTTGATTTTGATGCCTTTTAGTGGTTCTGCTGTTTTTTTGTTTCACCTCTTCCACATCAGCAAAACCTTTTTCCCTTTGAGGACTTTTTTTTTCCACCCAGAAAAACCAAAAAAAGTCACTCAGGGCAGAATGGGGTGAATAGGGAGGGTGGGGCACAGAGTCACACCATTTTGGGTCAAAAACTGCTAAATACTCAGCAGTGTGGGCAGGTACGCTCAGAAATCACCCATCATGAAATGGGCAAATGCGTTGAAAGAGTCTTCCAAAAATGTTCACTGAAGCCAAACGCAGCCTCTCACGATGCTAGCTGGTACACGGATACAGATGGGTTCCAGAACACTCAGCTAGCAGGGGAAGCCTGTATAACAAAGGGCCCACCCTCGGTAGATACGTAATTCCGGTTTTTGGGGGGTTCCTTCCTTTTTAAACTCCATGAAAATTCGATTCCTTGTATTCAAATGTCTACAGATTCCCTAGCAATACAGACTTTTGTCTAAAAATAGAACACTAGATACTTCCAACTAACATTGATCTGTCTTTATCCTCCTGGGTAACAGGAAATTATTTTTCTAATGAGAAATTATGAGAAAACCAAGTGTGTGTGGGGTGGGGGCGGGGGGAGCAGGTCATAACAAACAGGGATTCTGTTTATATTTCCCATTTTTCTTTTCTCCTCTAGGAGATAGAAAATCTTCCAATGTGTTAAAAGCTGAAAGACTGATCCAAGACTACCTTTCTAACTTAAGTGATGCCGATATTTTGGAAGAACTGCTGCAGCAAGCCCCCCCCCCCAAATCAATCACATGCTACATGGACTTGAGAACTCGGTGAAACATGAAAGAGCAAGATCATCTCTGAACAGAAATAGCAATCTTACTATTTATGCTGATATGCTAAAAGTTAGCCGCAGTTTGACACTTGCATTACACTCTCATCACCACATCTTATTTTGAAAATGTTCCTTAAAAAGCTCTCCCGGTAACTACACTGAATCCTTATTTTGAAAAAAGATTCTAACCGGCTTAACATACAAACCACATTAAGTGGTGTGGATCTCTCTCATATTTCTAACTACTGTGTTTGTATAGAGCTCATGCACTATAAGAAAACACAGGGATCCAAAGGACAGGTAGAATCTATTTTAAAAATCAGTGATGGCTATCTGCCCAAAGAAGCAAAATGTCTTAGGCATTAGAGACGCGGGGGCGGGGGCGGCAGGGCAGATTCGAGACTAGTCTCGCTGCCCCACTCTACCTACCTTCCTAATGCTTGACAAGGAGATGAGACCCTACCCTCAATTTAGTGAATGCTAACAAAAAACAAACAAATTCTGCTATGAAATCCCTGTTAAGTAGGCAATGATTGCTAATGGAAATGCCAAAGACGACGAGTCCTTAACACAAAGATTACCACTGGAACATGAATATACATTTAGGAAATCAATGTGGAGACAATTCAAACACTTCCAGGAACACTATGGCCCACATTCACAGAAAAAAACCACCAGGGGCAGGTGGGCTGGAGTGCAGTCTCCTCTCCCCATACCGCTGACAAGAAACAAATTGCTAGTCTGATCTTCTGGTGTCACAGCCTGCAGAGCAGATTTCAAGCAACAGTTCTTGCTCCTTTTCAGAAAACAATGCCCTGAGAGCCTGTGCTTCACAATAAGCGGTTCAACCAATTTGCAGTGCTCGCTGGAAATACACAGGAGAATTCAAAGGGCCTGGCTATAACTCTTATTTGGCAAATGATTTTACTATAAACTAGTATCATAGTGAATCCATTTTCTTTACGGGTTTTCTGCTACTGTTTAATGGACTGTCAGTATAATTTAGATTTCATCTATTTAAACTCATTCAAGCCTGGCTCTGGATTGTACAGTAAATGGAACATATTTCTATTCAATGAAATTAATGACAGTTAATTTTAGTCTGCAGTTCTCTATTTTGTAAAAGCAACTGTTCCACAGTTCAACCATCAGGCTACAAAATT
>VMDR010007897.1:0-18908 GCA_007922815.1 Macrotus californicus
GGCAATAACAAAAGAAGACAGCGAAAGGATTAGAGGAACAAACCAACTGCAGAACAAAGTAATCACCATGAAGACACAGCTAAGTGGAGAGGTACCCTGTATTCACTGACTGGAAGAATCAGTATTGTTAAAATGTCTATATTATTCAAAGAGATCTACAGATACAATTCAATTCCTATCAAAATTTTAGTGGCACTTTTTACAGAAATAGAAAAAATTCTAAAATTCATATGAAATCACAAAAGACCCCAAATAGCCGTAGAAATCTTGAGAAAGAAGTACAAACCTGGACACATCACACTTCCTACTTTTAAACTATACTGCAAAGCTATAGTAATCAAAGTAGTGTGCTACTGGCATTGAAAAAAGACACCAGTGGAACAGAACAGAGAGCCCAGAAATAAACTCAGGCATATACAGCCAACTAATCTTTTTCTTTTGCTGAAAAATAAACAAATCACATTAATTTGTTGACAACACATAGTTCAGCTAATCTTTGACAAAGACACCAAGAATACACTGTGGAGAAAGAATACTTTCTTCAATAAGTGGCAGAAGAACTAGATATTCACATGCAAAACAATGAATCTGAACCCCTACCTTACACCATGCCCAAAAATTAGCTCAAAACAGATTAAAGACTTAAATGGGAGACCTGAAACTGTTCAACTCCTAGAAGAAAACATTTGGGAAAAGTGCCTTGACATTGGTCTTGGCAATGATTTTTTTTTACATGACACTAAAAGCACAGGCAAGAAAAACAAAAATCACAAGTAGGACTATAAGATTCGAAGCAGCGAAAGAAACCATTAGCAAAATGAAAAGGCAATTTATGGAGTAGGAGAAAGTATTTGCAATCCCTACACCTAATAAGGGGTTGATATACAAAATATTCAAGGAACTCGTACAACTCATTAGCCAAAAACCAACAATCCAGTTAAATTAGTGGGCAAAGGAGAGATTTTTTTCAAAGAAGACATAGGAATCACCAGCAGGTATATAAAAACATACTCAGCATCCCTATTCCTCAGGGAAATCCAAATTAAAACCACAGTGAGATATCACCTCACACCTGTTAGAATGTTCTCAGAAAGGCAAGAGATAAGTGTTGATGAAGGTGTGGAGAAAAAGGAACCCTTGAACACTGCTGGTGGGAACATAAATTGGAAATCGGTGTGGAGGTTCCTCAAAAAAGTAAAAATAGAACTACCGTGCGATCTAGTAATTTTACCTCTGTGTCTATATCTAAAGAAGATGAAATCTGCAGTATCCCAAAGAGATATCTGCACCCCTCTGCTCCTTGCGGCATTGTTTGTAATAACCAAGGTATGGAACCATCTAAGTGTCCATCAGTGGATGAATGGACAAAGAAAATGTGGTATAAATAATAGTCCATGGTGATGAATGCTGTGTGTGTATAAACGTGTATTTCTTGTGCCTATAATGTGTACACACACACGAGGGAAATCCTGCCACTTGCAACAACATGGGTGACCCTGGTGGACGTTTTGCTAAGTGAAATAAGTCCGACAGAGAAAGACAAACACCATATGATCTCATATGTGGAATCTGAAAAAGTCGAACTCACGAAAGCGGAGTGTACAACAGTGGTTGCTGGGGACTCTGAGGTGAGGGATGTGGGGAGCTATTGGTCAAGGGTACAGACTCTGAGTTACAAGATGAGTAAGTTCTGGGGATCCAGTGGACAGCACGATGACTGTGGTTAACAGTGCTGTCTTTTGTACTTGAAATTTGCTAAAAGATAGAGCTTAATGTTCTCACCACAAAAAATAATCGTCACTATGTAAGGTGATGAATGTGTTCATTTGCATGATTGTGGTAACCACTTCACAATATATACATAGATCAAATAACAAAAAATGTGTATTTGTCAGTGATATCTCAGTAATGCTGGAAAGAATTATGGCTTCCTATGTAATATTTCTTGTCTGCGTCAGTTTTTCAGGCAGCCCTGTGAAATGAACTTCACATCTGAAAAGTAACCTTGGATGAGGAAAGCATGATTCTGAAAAGCTTATTCACTTCACAAATAGTTATTGAGTTAGGTGAATTAATTCAAGATTACATATTTAGTTGACAGGCTAAGATTAATATTGGGTTGGCCAAAAAGTTTGTTTTTTTCCTGTAAGACGGCTCTAGTAGCACTTAGTTGTCTTTAACTTCATTCAAAACAACTTTGTTAGGTTGTATTGTGACAGCCGTCATATCGGCGTGCATTTAAAAAAAAAAAACATCAAAATTGGTGAATTTTCATGTAACCATTTTCATATTGAAGATGGAAGAAAATATGCAACATTTTCGGCCTATTATGCTTTATTATTTCAAGAAAGATAAAAATGCAACAAAGGCAAAAATGGTCAGGTTCGCCAGCTGAGGTTGATAGCAGTCAAACAAGACATTAATTGAGAACAGTGAACATTGTACCACATGAGAGGTAGCCCACAAAACTCAAAATACCCAAAGCAATAAAGTGATTGGTGAAAATGAAAAATGTGTCTTTTATTTTGTGGGAAAAAGCATATGGACTTTCTGGCCAACCCAATACATGCCTTCTGCTTATTTTACAATTATTTCCTGCCTGTCTTCTACCTTGAGTTACTTCATCTTTTTGTATGTTTATGTTTCTCTCTTTGACCTTGTGACTTCCTGGAGGAGAGAGGGACTGTGTCTTATGTTTTTGAAGGGTTTTTAAGGATTTTGTGTGTTTGTTCCATCTGCAACAACACCTAGTAGGCCCATACTTTGCTGTTGCTGCCGTAGTCATTATTGCTGTGATATTATTAATTGTGCTGAATTGGGGGTTAAATTCCATTATCTTTCTCTAGCTGACCTAGATCTCTCAGAAGTTGAGATCTGATTCCAAGACTTTTAAATTTTATGTATCACTTTTCTCTCTGGTGGTTCTTGGAAAGTGCTCACCCTAGGAAGCCCTAGACCACTCACCCTCAGAGAAGCCACAGAAATCAGGATGGTTTTGCCCTCTCCTCGTGTCCACCTAATCTCCGTTCCATCTCCCCACGGGTTTCTGATCTTCACACCGCACCTCTTGGTCATACGCTGCTTAGTTATACAGGAGAGCTCTGTTATTTTATGAGGCTTATAACATCCCTATGACTCTCGGCCATTATGGCAGAAAGTGTGTGCCCTGTGATGTTTGCCAGACAATGCTTCATATTTTAATCACGTATCACAGTAGTATCACACGTGACAAGATTCAGACTTTTAATGATGTTAGTGAATCAGTATTCACCAATATTAACTGTGCGCATTGTCCTTTAAGATATCTAATCTGTTAACTCCTGCAATGAAATATGACTTTCTTCATTTCTGAAGTCCAGCCAGCAACAGAAAGGAGTCATAACTGCCCTGTGTTTGTACTTCATAAAGGGCACGCCAACGACTTCCTGAACATGTGTTTTGTTTGTTCCCTCTGGTGTTTCACTCTCGCCACCAGGAGCCAAGTTTCAGAATTTTTAGCTGACTGGCGAAGCTGAAATGCAATTAGGACTCTTAGCTGCAAGATTCACAACCCTACCACTTACAATATAATTTGGAAAATTACCAGATATCATCATCGGACGCGGCAGGGTTTACTGCAGCGACTCCCACGTGAGAAAGAGTTTAAAACTGCCAGGGATGAACTTGGTGGTGGGCTTCGCCACACAGCTCCCTCGCAGAGCGGCCTCTTTCTGAAGTGTTCCCGTAGCCTGGCCTTCAAAATAAAGATTTATAGGAAATAACAGGTTTGAAAAAAAGCCCCAAGGTCCCAGGCAGGATTAGAAAAAATACCTAACTCTATCTCTACAGACAGGTTTTTCATCTGTTCTTCACCACCACCAGCTCCCATGATAACTGTTCCAAGGTCTTCTTAAACTGTTTCATATAAGCTGAATATTTATTAAAAATATTTTTAGTATTTCACTTCAATCTCCTTTGACTTTCATGGTTTAAGATGAAAGTCTCGGATGTTTTATAAGCATTTTGATTGTTAAAGAACAAACAGTTGTTTACCCATTCACCAAAACCTGCCACTCAGTACAATGGCTCTGGCTCTTCAAATGTTGACATTTCACCGGGATCCAAACTTCAGTGTAAAAAAAAAGTAAGTCTCTGTAAGTCTCAGGGCTTGAGGAAAGCTAAGGTAAGTAAGGCTAAGGAAATGTATTATCACATTTGCAGGCCATTTCTAGTAGATCACCGGCGTATATGTGGACTGCTGCAGTCTTAACTGAATTTATTTTAGTAATTCAAAGTCAACACATCTCAGAGGGCACCTTCTGTGCACAGCACGTGGTGCCTGGGCCCCCAGAAGCCAAAGGAACTCTAAGGCGTGGTCTCTAATCGTTAGGGGTCTGTCTCCCAGCCCGTTAAGTGAGATTTCACTTACGGTGGTTAACCTGTACACAGTTAACAAAACTTACGTGGCACAGGGGATTTAAAAGTAGCATACCACAGCTGCTGTAAAAGCAAAGAGGACTTCTCATTGAATAAAGTTCAAGGGATTTAAGGCCCTTTTAAATCTGACTCACCCAACCTCCTTGACTTACCCTTCTACAGTACTTTATCCCATACCCAGGCTACAGTACAGCCACATTATTTCAAATCTGTCCCCGAAGTTTCATCCCTCTGTATCCTTGCTAATGTTGGTCCTTTATCTAAAGTACCCTTGTCCTGCTTTGTCAAGGGTCAGTTAAATTTCATCTTTTTTTCTTTCTTCTTTTTCTTGTTTTTCTCTTTTTTAATTCGAGATTTATTGTCTTTAAATCTAGATATACGTTCTCTCATGCCAAAAATCTCAGTCCTTAAAACTGTTTTATAGTTATCTTTAATTCCTAGAGATCATTTCACAAGTTTATTTATATTTATTGATACTATCAATGCATTGGCCTTGTATTATATTGCTTTACAGATTCACATAGTCATTTATATGTACATTTGTCTTTTATATAAATATTTTTCAGAATGTGCTCTATTTTTCATTGTTCAAGTACAGTTGCCTCCATTTTCCCCCCACCCTAGTTTCACCTCATCTATGAAGTCCCCCCTCTACCTATTGTCATTTTGTATGAACATAATCATGCAATATGTCCTTCTGTGTTCACCTTCTTTCACTTAGCACGTGTCTTAAAGGTTCATCCATATTATAGCACATGTCAGTATTTCATTACTTTGTATGGCTGAATAACACTCTGCCATATACATGTAATACACATATGTACACACACTGCCCTATATATGTACCTATGGCATTTTGTTCATCAGTTCATAGCCATTTGGGTTGCTTCTACTTTGGGGCAAAGAATGCTAGTATGAACGTTGTGTACAAGTTTTTCTGTGGACATGTCTTCACTTATCTTGGGCATATGCCTAGGGAGCGTTGCTGGGTCATGTGGTAGCTCTTCGTTTAACTTTTTGAGAAACCAATAAACTGTTTCTCAAAGTAGCTGCTCAATTTTGTATTCCCAACAGCAATGTATGATGTTTCCAATTTCTTTACATCCTCACCAACACTTATCATCTGTATTATTATTATTATTACTATCCAACGGAGTGTAGAATGCTATCTTATTGTGGATTTGATTTGAATTTCCCTAGTGGCTAATGATGTTGACCCTCTGTTCATGTGTTTATTAGCCATTTGTATTTCTTCTTTGGAGAAATGTCAGTTTAAATATTTCGCATACTTTTAATTAGGTCATTTGTCTTTTTATTGTTGAGTTGAAAGTTGTTTATATACTCTGAATACTAACCCTTATCATATATATGATTTTCAAATGTTTTCTCATATTCTACAGGTTTTCTTTCACTTTTTTGATAATGTCCTTTGAAGCACAAAAGTTTTTAATTTTGATGAAGTCTAGTTCATCTATTTTTAGTTGTTTACAATTTTGATGTTTTGTTTAAGAACCATTGCCTAATCCAAGATCATGAAGATTTATATCTGTTTTTCCTTCTAAGAGTTTTATAGTTTTGCTCTTAAATTTAGGGATATAATCCATTTTGTTATTTTTTATATACAGTACGTGAGGTGCAGGTCCAACATTAGTCTTTTGGAGGTGAATATCTCATTGTCCTGGCACCATTTACTAAAAAGACTGCTTTTCTCATTAAATTGTTGTTTTGGTCTCCTTGTCAAAAATTTGAGCCTGATTTTAGAAAAACATAAACAAAACTAAGCTAGCATCGTAGCTCTTCTCTTCTCTCACCACCTTTGTTTTCTGAAAACATGAACTTCAGTTTAATCGAGAAATGAACTTGGCTTAGATCTATAAAAATATCACAGCACGATCCAAAGATCTGATCTTATTTTACAACAGCAATCAGAAAAACTGCCCTTATTCTTCTTCCTCCCAGACCCACCAGTCCATCTATACCTGTACTTTTACAGTCTGCCTTCTCCCCTGTTGCAGTGGGTAAACTGAGCTTGTGTGTCCCTGGGGCACTTACTCAAAACCCTTTTCCCTCCCTCTCACTCAAGGACTAGGTTTCAGTAACCGCCCCCCTCCTCCGTGACATCAGTGTCTCCATTCTAGATTCTTCTCATCAGTTAGAAACAATATCTGTCTTTCTCTTAGAGAAAATGTCTGGTAAAGGATTATACGTACTTGCTGTCCTTGTGTACCTTCTTCCCATTCTTTCCTCAACACACACACCATTGAAATTGCTCTCATTAAGGACACCAGCTGTCTCCATTTTGCCAAATCCGAAGGTCCATCTACTGTCCTCATCCCTGTCTCAGCAACATTGGACCCGACAGATCACTCCCTTTTGAAGGACGTTATTCTCTTTTCTTCTGCAACACCACTCTCCTGTTTTCCCCCTGGTCTTATTAGACAACCTTTCTGAGTCTTATTTGCAAAATCTATCTTCTTTTTCAGACCTCTCAAGTATGGAGTCCCACCCCCACCCCCAAGGCTCAATCCTGTGACCTCTGCTCATTCTTGGGTGCTTGCGCGCAGGTCCATGTTTTACGATACCATCTTTATTCATATGGCCTTTAAAATTATACCTCCAGCTCCGGCCTCCCCCTTATATTCCAGATTAGTGTGTCCATTTGGTAGGACCAGTTACTTAATTTTGGGGTGGCCCACCAATACGAAGTGAAAATGTGGTGCTCTTTGTTAAAAATTATTAGGAATTTCAGCATGGCAACAGCAGATCATTAAACCAAGCATGGGGCTCTCTGAACGTGAGTCCTGTGAACTGCAAATTTCATATTCCCATGAGGCCAGCCCTGCCTGTTGGCTGCCTGACAAGCCCACTTGGATACTTAATAAGCATCCCACACTCAATCTGTATAAAACAGAACTCCTGATTTACACTTCTGCCCCCCAAAACACAGTCCCGTTTCTAGCAAGCTTCTCCTCATCTCAGTTATTTGTACCACCGTGACTCAAGCCAAAAATCTGTGATTTCTCTTCTCTTCTCTACCAGTCCATCAGTAAGTCCTGTTGTCTCTACCTTCAAAATATTTAACAGCTTTATTTATTCACTTAGAAGTTCAGCTTATTCCCTAATTCATTTGAAAGGTCTTTTTCCAGCTTATATGTCTCTTCACTAAAATTCAATAAGGAAAAAACTTTTTGGTGTCTTTATGAATTCTAATAACACTCTATACATGAAGAGCACTAAAAGTAGAAGCTGTAACATACACAATTATTTAATGCATTGGGTCCAGTTCTCTCAGACATTGAATTTAAAAGGATTTTTTAAAAAATCAGATCACTTAAAATACTCTAGCGACGTTATTTTAAGGCACCACTACTGAGAGTTTTTTAAATGTGACCTATTCTTGCTAATACAAATACTGCTTCCTTTTATTTTGCTTTTAAATATGTTTTTCACTTGTTCATTTATTGGGTTGCCTTAAAGCAAAGCATGCAGCCTTGTGCTGAGCTCTATAGATTCTACCAGCCAATGTACTGATACTGAGAGATTTTGTGCTCATGCTTAGTATTTCTTGTCTCGGAAATATGAAGTTTATTTTAGTTTCATGGATACAGAAACAGCTGATCAGTTACCATATCACACTAAACAACTTTGACATTTCTCTAAGGAAGCCCACTGAAGCCTGCTTCTCCTCTGCCAGGGTAGATCATTGAACAGGGTGAAAGGTCACTGGGACAACCTAAGGCAGCTGATCTCAGGTGTGGTAGCAGCTGTTGTATGGGACATGACTTATTTTATGAGCACAGAAACACTATTATCTAGACTCCCAGGGGAGATTTGGAGAAAGTCATGCCCAGGGAGTCCCATTCCAGGAAAATGTGCTTGAGCACTTATTTATTGGCAATGACCGCTAACTGAGATTCCATCTGGCAAAACTGTGGATTTTTCCCCGTCCCAGAAAGTTGGGGAACAATTATGTAAGTTGTCTCAAATAATTTACTTTAACCACTTTTTGTGGAGAAACAACTCACAATTGTAATAAGAAATTTACTTTAAAAATAGTTTCTGTGTGAACATCTATATAACTACATTTATGTATCATAAATTATAATTACTTGTCTTTTGATTAGAAATCATAACTGAGTTTTTGTGGTGACTGTTTTGAATCTTGTTTTCTGTGTTGGAAATGTTGGAACCAGTTAGTGAAATCAAAGCCGTCAGTGGGGTGAGGACGGGAACCCTGAGTGAAGCATCTCCGGCTGTCGAGGCCTTTAGCCTTGCCTCCCTGTCGCCAGCGTCCCCATCAGTCCTCTGGCAGCTCTTCAGGGCTTTCGAATCTGAGCTCTGAGCCGCCTGGGATTCCAGCAAGGTCATCAGATATATTTAAATGCAATAAGCCCACACAGTTTTAAAAGCGAGATCCATCATCAGAATTAAAGAGGTGTGTCTTTGGAAACAGCGATTATAAAATTTCTATCTCCATGATATTTTTTGAGCCGTCTTCTAATATGTAGTAGATAAGTCTAAATAAAGGAGGAAGAATTTTAACTAAGTTTATTTTTTTATTTTGGCCTCAAGTAAAGCAAGAATATTTATTTCTGCTTTTACTGAAGAAAACAGCTTCTCTAACTAGAAATCCCTTATTCCTGTTCTCCTCGGTCAGTTCTGAATGTCACTGTTCTGCTTTCTAAGATAGATTCTTTATAAGGTTTTATAACTATTCTTAAAGTTAATAAATACTGTAGGTTTTTTTACATTAAAAACAACTGACAGCTTACCTGCCATTTCCATGTATTAAGTTCTTAATAAGAGAAATAGCATTAAGAATACAATTTAAAAGCTGATTTTCCATCTTTTGTTTTCTCCACCTTCCTCTTTCCCTTAATACCCCATCCCAGCTACGTCCTTCCCCTACTGAAACTGAAACTGTTTTCTACCACACACACACACATGCACACATGTGCACACACATGCACATGCATACACACATTGGCCCAGGGTAGCAAAGTGGTTTGTTCTGGCCCAGTACATGTCTTTGGTTCAGTCAGTCTTATAAGACTGTAGGCTTTATTTAACATACATGCACTCCTCTAAATATAAGCCTTAGACCAAAAGAAAGTATTATTTCCAATAGAAACATTGTATGTATTATCAGTGTATAAGAATAATATTTATTTTTAAAAGCTCTTGTATGGTAGAAACTTAGTGGTGTTCAGATGCTGACTTCATGTCAGCCTTTTACTAGCTTGAGTGCTCAAGTGAACTCTTCATTTTCACATCTATTAAATAGCACACATAGATTCTCAATAAATGCCAGTTGCCTTACATATACCATCCTCCCGCTCCTTGTGCTTTTTTGTTTGTTTGGACATTGGTTGTTGTGGCTGGTGATGATGAGGTCCTACGATGAGTCCTAAAGTGCACCAGTGTTCTGATGCAGGTTGCCAGTGGGCCAGTTTGATCAGGAGCCTGGGCAGCACCAGTTTCTAAATTATATGTACCCTAAAATTATATGTACCCTAAAAACCCTGGCTTCATGATTATGAACAGCTCATATCAGATTTAGTTACTGAAGCTTATGAATACTCTATCTTATGCAAGGCATTGCTCCTTAGTGCGTTTTACAAAGATTCATGAAAAACATGGGGAAGAAACCCTGCATGAGAAGCACCCTCTTACCAAACTCATAAAAAATAAATAATTTTAATATATCATTTTGTCTCAGCAATCAAATCAATCTGACTTTAAAACAGTATCTGGAAACAAATTAATGTGGCCAAGAAATAAGTGTTCTTTGTTTACTGGTTGCTTCAAACTGATGTTGAAATTAAAACCAATGAAGCCACATTATTCTTGGAGTTGTTGCTCCTGATATCACAAGGACAAACACACATATTACCAAACATTTGGAATCTGCTGAAGTTATGTAAGAAAAATAGATTTCTGCAAGCCTGCTGAAATGTGGGAAGGGAAATAGGCAACCTCGGAGAAGCCAGATCATATAAAATGCTTCAAATGATTTCAGAAGTTTTGGAAAGAATTCTACTTTTTTTTTCATGTTTATAGCGGTTTTATTTGTAACAGTCAAAAATTGTGAACAACTCAAAGGCTGTTCAACCAACAGGTGAACCGGCAAATTGTGGTATAAAATGAAATGCTGCTCAGGAATAAAAGAGAATAAACTACAATAAATTACTGATTCTGCAACAACGTGGATGGATCTCAGAATATTTATGCCAAGTGAAAGAAGCCACATTAAAAAGGGCGTTCTAGGTGGGTTCCAAGGTGACACAGACATGACAGATGGAGAAGAAAGTAAGACACACAGCTGGAAGGAATAGCCTTGGGTCATGTGTAGAGTTTGCCTTTTAAGGGAAGGTCCAGGGAAGACATGATGCGCTGAAGGGAGGCTTGGCTACTTCTTACATATTTGTGATTGTACATCAATAGTTTATTTCTTTAGTTCGCTGGTGGTTATCCTTCATTTGAAGCTACATGAGGCGTCTATTTTATCTTAAGTATATGTGTATAAAGGGAAATGTTTGAAAGTGGATAGAAGTATTTCTTAACGAAGGAACATCTAATCAATGGAGTTATGCTTGGGTCTCTGAAAGTGTGATTGACTTACCAATTTATTCAATACTTTTTGAGTATCTGTTCTGTGTGATGGCTGCAGAAAAGACACAGCTTTTGTTCTTGAGAACTTAGAGATATTACATAAATTCACATAGTAAAAAAATTGTGACAAAAATAAATATCATGAGATATGCAAAGGAATTTATGATTTAAAAGGTGAGAGATTTCCTCCAGCTGGCTTGAACCTGAGGTTTGCATAGAATTGCCAGGAGGGGAAATGTAACGGGAAAATGTTTCAGGCAGAGGGAACAGCATGAACAAAGTATTTGGGGTAGAAAAGTTCAGAGCAGATTTGAAAATAATGTCCAGGTATGTCTGGAGTGGTCCCTTAGGAAGTACAAGCAGCTGAATTGGAGGGGTAAACAGGGATAACTGATGGAGAGTCTTAATTATCACTTACCAAAAATCGGGGTTCATTTCAGAGGTAGTTGGGAGCTACTGAAGTTTTTAAGAAAAGAAGTGAATGACCAGATTATAATCACAGGAGGTAAATTTAATAGTGAAATTGGAGATAGGAGGGGGAAAGGTTATTTGAAAGTTATGGTAATACTGCAGATGACCAAGGCTAACTGATTAAAGAGACGTGAAAGGCCAGTCACCAGATCTGGCTGAGGAGCAGGGGGCGGGGAGTAAGGATGACTCAGGCTTGGACTCTGACTCATACAGAGAATAATAACATCGTTAGCAGGAAGGGTCAGGAGGAGGAGGAATCTGGGAGTTATCAGTAGATAATATGAGGCTTTGAAAGCATTGATTAGGGTGATAATACTAGTAATTACCGAGCACTTACTTGCTGGGCCCATTCTACCTGTTTTACCTGCACGATCGTAGCTGTTGCTCAGAGCAACTTCAGAGCTTTTTATACGCGCTGCCCAAGCTCGTGCCACCTGTCTGTGGCACAGCCAGGATCCAGCCCCAGGAGCCTAAGCCCAGAGAACAGTTTTTTAAGCTCAAACAGAGTGCCTGTATTGAGTGGGCTGGAAGGGAAGGGAGGAAGGGGGTAAGAGACCAGGAAAAACAAATGAAATGAAAGGAGGATGGAGAGATCGGGAACATTTTGGGAATTCCCAGGGAAGGTCACAGAGGGCCAGACTGTTCAGAAAACTGAAGGTGGGTGTTTCTGAAAAATTAAGAGAAGGGGATCTAAGAAAAGGCACTTATATGTAGTGGCTCAGAGAGGACCGGTGGCCTTCAGAGCAGTTTCAGAAAAGTGGTGAAGTCTGAAGTGTGCTGGCCGAGGAGGAAGTCATCCTTGGGAAGTGGAAGCCACAGAGGCAGGCTTCGGAGAGGGCTAGTGCTGAACTCAGTTATCACGGAGTAGACATTGTGATATATAATCACAGTTTTCCAACTGTAGCAGTTAACTGAGTTGTAGATATAAAGTCATTTTGAAAAATCAAACACTGAAGCAAATGCACAGAACTAAGTTATGGTTGCTGGGGAAGAGAAGGGAATATTGCCACAGCGCCAGAGGGCCGGACTGCTGAGAAAAACGTTTTGACACACTGTGCACCGCTCACGAGTTTTCGCATGGTTCACGCGCCATCTGTTAAGGACCACTCACGAGTTTTCTCGTTTTTCACACGCCATCTGTTAGGGACCTTAGCTATCAACACGCTGTCTTGTCCACATCGAATGAAGCGATCTCATTGGTGGAAACCGTGCAGGTCAGTCTACGAAAAACTATATAATTGCACAAACCCATAAAACATTGCAGTTACATTGTATTTTGGTCATTCGAATAGTCTTCATCTTCAAGTTCCTGGCGCTTTTAGAAATGCCCCCTCTCAGAAAAAGGAAGGAAACCAATGAAACTGATACACTTCCGAAAGTATTTAACGATAATTTATCAGATATTCCTAGTGAGATCGAAGATGCGGATGACTGTTTTGACGATTCCAGAGACGATCTGTAGTGATGATGATTTAAATAACGTGCAGTTTGCCCAAAAACGTGCGGTCCCTGGCGTATGTCTTAGAGATTTCTATGCGGTACGCGATGTGTTAAGGCTGGGGGCACTGACTCGGGTGACTGTCAGAAGGAGGGCAGTTTCAGATGTAGGCGAGATCAGGTTCTTCCAGAGGAAGGAGATGATGAGATGCAGTACACACTGCTGACCTTCAACAGATAGCCAGCGCTTTTCCTGGCAAAATGGGTTTATTAGGGAACAGCCAAGAATCACAGTTCAGGGCATCCCATCTAATGGCAACCAAGTGCAGGTCCCCAGCACAGAGGAGAGGAAACTTGAGTTATAGAGGAATGACAGGGTTCGAAACGTGGTGGCTTTTCATTGGCTGAATTGGAACCGTCTCTCATCGGCTGCGTGGTTGTAGGGGGGAGGGTGCTCCCTCCTGCTGGAATAGTAGAGTAAAAAAAAAAAAAAAATTTCCCGATGGAGATGGAAAGTACGTCTGTTAGGGGTGAGAACTCCCCCCGGAGACACTCCCAACTCCAATTTAAGAGAGGTTTCTGTTTATTAATCTTCGAAATAGATCGAGAGGTTTGGGTCCCAGAAGTGAGGACCTTTTCTTCTAGACCAGGTAAGAAGTCAAAAGCAATGGAGGGGCGGTGCTCTTAAACCCCTAACTGTAGCAAACAAGACCCACGGCACTCACTCATATTTGATCATCTTGCCTTTTTCAGTAAATTTAGGAGGCAAGGTAATTAGTGACAGGGAGAGGTTCAGATTAGCAGCCCTGGGGAAGATTTGCAACAGTTTCTGTAGGAACGCAGTGAAGAATCAGTTAGAGATAGGTAAAAAGGTTGCCACACAGTACTGAGGTTCATGACGAGGTTAAACATGAATTTTTAGTATAACTAGTTACCAGGGGTATGTGATTTTCTTTTGCAATGTTTAGCAGCCTGGCAGTAGAGAACCCAGCTGGTGGGATTTACAAAAGGTGAAGAAGCAGAGGATTTGAGTGAACCCATTTTAGAAATAACTACATGCTGAGGAGGGCAGGAAAGTGCCTTTTTTAAAGCTGCATGACAGTTGGTTTGGGTGCAGGTTTTTCTGTGCAGTCATAGAGCCGAAAAAAGAGGTAAGGAAGAAGGTGCGAGCAGAAGTATGGTGGATAAGAGTGAGGCACCTGAAGGGGCTAGTGCAGAGGAAATGCAGTCGGGCTATCAGTGTTTGAGCAGGTAGAACTGGCAGAGCTCAGGGAGTGGGGCTCCTGTTAACTGACTGTGAGGAACTGATGTGAGGATGTTAGAAATGGAAAAAATAAAGGAATTTAAGTGATCAAGGACTCTAGCTGTGGGTGTGGCAGGAAGGAGGAGCCGCAGTCCAGATAAAAATCCGTAAACGATCATCAACTAATGCCCAGAAAGTAGACCAAAAACCAAAAAATAAAAAGAGAGAGAAATTGTTAGAAATAAATCATAGGGACTTGAAAAGGCAGGTGATTACTGATTTGCAGTGTTAGGTGATTTTAAAAAAACCACCATCGACGTCTCCCCAGGACTCGGGCATGTTAGAGGAACGCTGACAGAAGACTTAATTTCTCAGATAATGTGCACGCAGTCAGATGCGAAAATGTTAATGCTCCTGCTCTTTGGTAGTCTGCCTCTGGAATACATTAAAGGCAAATCACAGTTCAATTTAACATTTTTATTGCTGGGTCCTATGTTGTTGAACTCATATTTTAGCCGTATAGCATTGAGATGTTTCCAAAAATTCAGAGAAAGCAGCATGTTATTTCTGTCATTTGCATGATAACTATTTCTAAAAGTATTTGTACTTTATGAAATATGTTAAAAAGTCCTGTAGATGTGCAGCAGAACCCGCCAAATCCTGAATCCAGTTTCTGTTCTGTTACCAGCTTTCAATGTGGATTTGAACAAATTACTTAATATTCTAGTACCAGATTTACCCGTCAGTAGAATAGATATTATGATATGTAATAGTGATTTTCATTTTTTAAATATTTGCTTGTTTTTTAGTCTTCCAATTATAGTTGACATTCAATATTATATTAGTTTCAAGTATATGGCATAATAGTCACACATTTATATAACTTACAAAGTCGTCCCCCCGTAAGTCTGGCACATGTCTGGCACCAGACATAGCTATTACCGAAGTATTGACTATATTCCCTGTGTGGCACTTTGCATCCCTGGGACTGTTTTGTAAACTCTCAGTTTGCAATTGTGAATGCCCTCACCTTTTCCCCCACCCTGCCAACACCCTCCCATTTAGCAACCAGCAGTTTGATTCCTGAATCAATGAGTGTTTTTCTCTTTGGCTTGTTTATTTGTTTATTATATTCCACATAAAAGTGAAATCACTTGGTATTTATCTTTCTCTGTGTGATGTATTCCACCTAACATAATGCCCTCGAGGTCCATCCGTGTTGTTGCCAGTGGTAGGATCGCATCCCTTTTTATGGCCGAGTGATATCCCACTCGCTGAGTGTACGTGTTACATGTTCTTTATCCAGTCATCTGTCAGTGAGCACGTAGGCTGCTTCCTCGTCTTGGCTCTTGTAAGTAGTTCTGTAGTGAACATAGAGGTGCATATATCTCTGTGAACTAGCGTTTTTAATGTCTTCAAATGGTAGTTGTCTTTTTAATTTTTTGAGTAACCTCCTATTGTGACTGTACCCGTTTGCAGCCCCACCAACAGTGCACGGGGTCCCCTTCTCTGAGCATCTTCGCCAACACTTGTGTGTTAGTTTGTTGGTGACAACCATCGTGACAGATCGGACGTGGTATCTCACTGTGGTTTTAATTTGCATCTTCCTGATGGTGAGTGACACTGAGCAGCACCTTTTCATATGACTTTGGCCATCTGTATGTCCCCTTTGGGGAAAGGTCTGTTCTGGTCCTCTGAGCATTTTTTAATCAGGTTGTTTGGCCTTTTTTGTTTTTTTTGGTGTTAGGTTATATGAGTTCTTTATATGTTTTGTATATTAACTCTTTATCAGATGTATTTGGTGAATATCTGAATATCTTCTCCCATTCCGTAGGTTTTCATTTTGTTTTGTTGATGGGTTGTTTTTTGTTGTTGTCATTGTTGTTTGAGGGTTGTTGTTTTTTTTTTGCTCTGTGTGAAAACTTTTTAGTTTGATATAGTCCCATTTGTTTATGCTGTTGATTCCCTCACCTGAGGAGAGATACAAGGTCTGTCCAGAAGGTATCCAGCCATGTAATATGAAAAATAGAGACATTTACTGAAGAAGATACAAGATACAAGAAACATTGTACATAGGACAGTGATGCCTCAGTCCCCTTCAAAGTAGGCACCTGGGACCTCACACAGTCCTCCCAATCGCCATCAGCTGCTCCGCCGTATCTTTCTGATCCTCATCGTTGGTCTGAAATCTCTTGACTTTCAAAGGTGAGTTTAGTTTTGGAAAAAGCCACAAGTTGCAGGATGCCAAATCTGAGCCGTACAGGGCCTATCACCTGAGTGATTTGATGTTTCACCAAAAAACTCTGCATGAAACATGATGCATGAGTGAGCACATTGTTGTGACGAAGCTGCCAATCACCAGTTGCCCATAGCTGTACCTTCTGAGTCATCCAAGTAGTTTCTGCAGAGGAATGTTGAAGCTTCCCGCAAAATCTGATGGAGATTCGTTGTTCTGCTCGCTCAGTCATTTTGAGTGGGACGGCCACAGAGCACACACGTGCATTCCAGCCCACTCTCCTCGGCTGCCAGGTCACATCGATGTCACACAAAGCATTCTCATTATGTTAACAGTGGCTGGGCTTTTTCTGGATAAGGCCTCATATATCCAAAAAAAAAAATTACTAAAAGCAATGTCAAAGAGTTTACTGCCTGTGTTTGTTTCTAGGAGTTTTATAGTTTCTGGTCTTACATATAAGGCTTTAGTCCACTTTGAGTTTATTCTTGGGGATAGTGTAAGAAGGTGGTCTGGTTTTACTTTTTTGCATGTGTCTGTTGAGCTTTCCAAGCATCATTTGTTAAGAGACTGTCTTTACCCCATTCTATATGCTTGCCTCCTGTATTATAGATTAATTCAACATATAGGCATCATTTATTTATGGGCTCTCTATTCTGCCCTTCATCTGTATGTCTGGTTCTATGCCAGTACCATGCTGTTTTGATCACTGTAACATTACAGTGTAGTTTGATATCAGGTAATGCGGTACCTCCAACTTTCTTCTTCATTCTCAAGGTTGCTGTGGCTATTGGGGTCTTTTGTGGTTTCATATAAATGTTAGGATTGTTCTAGATCTGTGAAAAACATCATTGATATTTTGATAGGGATCGCATTGAACGTAAGGATTGCTTTGGGTAGTATGGACATTTTAACAATATTCTTATTTGTGTCTTTCTCAGTTTCCTTCTTAAGTGTCATGACTTTCTGAGTATAGGTCTTTTCCAGTTAAATTTATTCCTAGGTATTTTTTTATGCAATTGTAAATGGGATTGTTTTCTTAATTCCGCTTTCTGATAGTTTGTTATTGGTATATAAAGATGCAACTGATTTTTAATATTAGTTTTGTGTCCAGCTACTTTACTGATTTTATTTATCAATCCTAATGTATTTGTGTGGCATAATTAGGGTTCTCTGTGTATAGTATCATGTCATCTACAACTGACAGTTTTACTTCTTTCTTTTCACATTGGATCTCTTTTACTTTATTTGTTGTTTCGATTGCTACGACAGGGACTTCCAGTACTCTGTTGAATAAAAGTGGTTAGAATGGGCACCCTTGTCTTGTTCCCAATCTTAAGGAATACACTTAGCTTTTCACCAGTGGGTATGATGTTAGCTGTGGGTTTGTCGTAAATGGCCTTTATTATTTTGAGATATTTTCCCTCTAATACCACTTTGCTGAAAGTCTTTATCATAAATGGATGCTGGATTTTGTCAAATGTTTTTTCTGCATCTATTGATATAGTAAGATTTTTCTCTTTCATTTTGTTTATGTGGTGTATTACGTTAATTGATTTGTAGGTATTGAATCAACCTTGCATCCCAGAGTAAATCCCACTCGATCGTGGTGCATGGTCTTTTTAATGAGTTGCTGAATTCATTTGCTAATATTTTGTTGGCTATATTTGCATCTGTGTTCATAGGGATATTGGCCTACACTTTTTTTTGTAATGTCTTTGTCTGGTTTTGGAATGAGGGTATGCTGGCCTCATAAAGTAAGCTTGGGAGCCTTCCCTCCTCAACTTTTTGTAATAATTTTGTAATAGTTTTAGAAGGACAGGTGTTAATTCTTTTGAATTTTTGGTAAACTTCGCCTGGGAAGCCATCTGGTTCAGGATTTTTGTTTGTTGGGAATTTTTCGTTTGTTGGGATTATGGATTCTATTTTGTTAGTAGTTATCAATCTGTTCAGATTATCTGCTTCTTCTTCACTCTCTTTTGAAAGATACAGTAGTGATCTTCCAACTCTAGCAGTTAAGGCATTTTGAAAAAAATTGAGAATCAAAAAAGGACTATATTGACAATTTCTATTAAAATAAGTCCTGGACTTAGTTCAACTTCCATTGTCTTAAAAAGCTGGTTTTAGTTATTGATATTCTATCATAATGTGAACATAAAATCCTCTTTCATAAGTATGACAGAGGATTTAGTCAGATGATGAAATGTTTTTCTTAGCAAGTGTAGCAAAGGAAAGCAGACATGTACAATAGGACTGCGTGTTCTAAATTCAGAGTTGTGAGCGGTCTAAAGAAGCCTGGGAAACCTGCAGGGAAGGGGGGCTCTGCTGGACCACGAGCCCCGCTGCTCTCAACATCATGGGCTCTAGCTCTCTGCTCCTTCCGCTAAAAGCGATGCTCTGGGCTTTGTTGGAACTCTGCAGTTCTCATGATGTGAAGGACACCTTATCAAAATGTGTTCTACTGTTGTTTTTCTATTATCGTTCTTGTAGCATGCG